>OMLM01006390.1:9946-28547 GCA_900302695.1 Helostoma temminkii | reverse complement strand
TATTAAATGTATAATTGTGGGAAGAAACTGAAGCACCCAGAGTAAACCCACCACGCCACAGTGTGGTGGCCTGAAGAGCCAAAATAGTGCTCACATTCAGGTGATCTAACCTAAATGGGGCACAATTCATACAGGTCTAAAGCTACTTTCCATGGTATGCTGAAGCGTGCATGCTGTAAACCTCTGTTTAGCAGATCAGGATTACAAAACCATATTGCGGCTGAAACTACTCCAGCACCTATCATCCAAGGCCAATGACGTTTTAAACACGGCAAGTTTCTGGTCATCCAGCTGCGGGGCGTTTGCAGGTTATGTATAAAACGTTCAACAATTATATGTTTAGACATGTCTGCAAACATCAAGTCCATCATTACTGTGAGTTTGCTGCCCATCTTTTTAACAAGGTCCTCCAACAAATTTTCAGCAAAGTCTTCAGTGATGTCTGAAGAAATCCTGAAGTCCGAATTCTCAATTCTAGGCCAAATTTTCTGAAATAAACGTTCTGCAATGGCCCTCTGTTCTGCTGGCTCCATACCCGGTCGAGCTTCTTTACTGGTCCTATCAACAAATAGTATAGTAAGAAACTTTATAGTATATCTCCTTCTTTCTTGTTCTTGTTGTACATCATTCATTGTGTTGACAGAGTTGTGCTTCTACTTTCTTGACTGTTCACTGTTGTGCTGTCGAAGCTGGCTGCCTCCACGAAAGTGTTTTCAAAATGATGGAATATCTCTGTCTCCCCAATCCACCTGGAATCATTGAGAAGATCAAAGGACTATCTGTGATGTCATCGTGTGTAACCTTGACAGTGATGTCATCACAGTGATGTCATATTAAAAGGTCATGTGACCACTCATTTAATTTAATAAATGCAATGTAAAAAATAGTCACCTGGTGCTTATGACTGCTAATTACAATACATTCATATCTATATAACTACAAAACACCTAAAATATTTGAACTTCATTATTGATTGCTTAATATATAGTGCCAATATAACAGAGTAAAAATACTGTATTAAACTGAAAGGTAAAGAAAAGTAAAATATGCTAATAGATAGTTTATTAACTTGCATATGCCAAGCTGTGTTGTTCCAGTGGTTGGGCTCTGCCTCAAATGGTCACAAGACAAAGCTGAGGGGTCATGAGATGACTAATGGGAGCGGAAATAAGGAAAATATACCTCTATGTGGATACGTATACACATTTGGGCATGTGTATCCATGTGTACAGAGGTGTATAAGGTACACAAAATTCAAAAGTCAAGTAAAAGTATTTGCCTAGAAAAACACTCCACTACAAGTAGAAGTACTCTATAATTTTTCTATTCAAGTAAAGGTACTAAAGTACATGTTCCAAATTTTACAAAAGTACATGTACTCCACTAAGAATACAGTGTATTTTAAACAATGTAGAATTTGACAGGCTGTGGAGCAAACTTTGTTTGTTTTTTCGCCCTGTAATTAACTCGACAAACTTGATAAAAACTAAGAAGAAGTAGAAACTGTGGCTAATCAAGTAATGGTAACTGATTTATGTAACTTGTGAAAACTGTTAGAATTGACAGTGTACTTTTATATACTGTGAAAATGTTTTGTTATTCTAACAGATATAAAGGTAAATATATGTGCTTTTTCTTTACATTTTTCTAAAAGAGACTGTGCCAAATAACAGTAGAAACACCTGTATGCACCATACAGTTTAACAAAATGATCAACATCTCTACAAAATCCTGAACATTACATTCGAGTAGTATTATTGCAGCACTAAAACTATATTAGTTAAACATAGGTATGCCAAATAATAACCAGCTAACTAAGCAAATTTGCTTTAGGGGCATCATCCCAATATGATGGCTGTTGCTTTCCAGTCTCCTCGTAAATATGAAATTGTTTGCACTTTAGATATATTTGATGAGAAAATCATCATTCATTAAACATCTGTTAACGTTTCGTGATTTTTTTTTTCATTTATTGAAGTGGCTCCCTCGCCTTCCCATTCGATTATTTATGTGTTAGATTGGTGTTTGCACATTTCCATATTTTAGTGTTATGAATTACGAATATCCTTTTGCACGTGAACGCAGCAGTGCCTCAAGCTAGCGTCAGCCCTTCCTGCAGTGCTATGAGTTGAAGAAGACTAAAGGTAACATCAAATACCGATAAAAAACGAATGTCTGCCAGGAGAAATAGGTCTGGGTGTAACAGGGATGTATTAACCTTTAAAACCCTCACAGTGTTGTGTTTGTTGTCAGTAACGATACTCGGCGACAGATATGTGAGCAGCTCTTTACTTGTAGCTCAGCTAATTAGCTGTTATGCTAACTTAGCTAAGAAGGACATTATAAACGTTAGCTAACCCAGTAACTGTGACAGAATTTAAGTAAATTTACTTTGTACTTCGCTGACATAGTTTCTTCTCATTCCTCTGAATACTTCATACGCTGCAACAATTCAGGGGAATTAGAAGTAAAAGTTGAATCTACTTTTCACTGCACTGTAGTCGCTGTTACATACAATGCATATCAATGGGTTATAAATGAAGGCGTTTTGTTATAGATTGAACTACCCTATAATGTGTAATAGTCGAGCTGAGACATATTTTCATGCAAAATGTAGAACATTTTAGGTATTCAGGTTTCCAAATGTGATGTTGTGCTGTTTCTCTTTTACAGTCGTATTTTGTTTTCCAAATCCTTAAATCCCAGTAGTGAGATATTAATTAATGTTTATGTATTTTTACCCATATGTCAGTCAATTAATCAGGAAGATAATCAGCAGATGAAACCATTGGTCACAGCTTTATATTAAATGGATAGAAATTAGCTTCGCGTCAACCATGTATAGCATTGAATGTTGAAGTAAGCATTGTTTCAGTGATAACCATAAAAGTTACAGTAAACGTTAACTATTGATAATGATAACATAATGTCTAACTGGGCAGTACCTTTATTATGCAACTGCCTGCGTGTTGGGTCTCTTATGTTCACTATGTTGTTGAGTACAATAGGAGTTAGGTGTAATGCCAGACTTTGTATATCCATCTGAAAGTGTCTTTACCTTTAAATTAAGAGAAGGACAGAAAATACTAAAGTACTACTGTAGACTACTACAATGTTCATCTGTCAGCCATTGCATATTGTCATGACGTGTTTGTTGATCTGTTAACTTCTAACTTAACTTTTGGCTCTTCACACATGTTTGATATCTTATCTGTTCTGTCTGCAGTGCTGGGAATGCAGCCATTGCTCCCACCTGAGGCGGTCAGAGAGCTGGTGTGCTCCTGTCTGCATAGAGACCCAGTAGCTGCAGATCTCCGCTGTAGCCTGTTTGTCGCTGCTGCACAGAATTACAAGAGAGACTCTTTGCTTAGACCCTTCCCTCCTAGATACATAAGTGGTGACAATAAGGATTTTGAGGAGCTGGTAAGAGATAGTGAAAGTGACAGTGATAGTGTTACAATACATTATATTGTACTTTACTTTACCCTGCACACTATTAGCACAGTGAAGAAATGATAAACATACACTTGGTGGCAGTAATGAGTTGTTTAACCTAGCAGTGTATTTGTAAAAAAAAAAAGTGAAGAGACTGGAAGGCAGCATAAATGATACACAGTCAAAACATTCAAATGAAATCTGTTATGGCAAGGCTGTTGCATTACATTGTAAAAATGTACCTCATAAAGTGGACACTAAATGTTTATGCTATGTTTGAAATGAGCATTAATGAAAAATGCTAAGACATAAGGTGTTTAGTGTTTTATTTGTTCATGCAGAGATGACTGCTCAGTCTGAGACAGACAGATGATACGAAAACAACAAATACTGAAGAGAAGATGTACTGCAGGCAGGTCTGGCATCTGCTGTTATGGCAAATTTCTCCCAATGTATATTTTGTTCTCTAGTTGGCAGATGTGAACTCTTTGCCTGGTGTGAGAGAGTTGGTAAGACTACCACCGGGAGAGGGAGCTCATCATCTGGCTCTCACACACTGGATTCTCTCCTCGAAGAGTTTTGCTGTGAAGACACTACAGAAAGATGAGGTAGATCACTACAGTATTCAATAATTAATAAACCACACTGTGTTTAGCCGCCTGCTGGTTTGCTTACTCTGTGTCACATCTCCACCAGTATGCCAAACTTTGCAGCTTGACGGAAAATGAAGGGATTTCTGCCCCTGTGCCAGACTTCCTCTTTGAGCTTGAGTACTGTGATCAGATGAACGCCAGGTTTGAGAAGACGAGGGAAGGCAGAAACGTCTTTTACGCCTTCCACGGGAGCCGCCTGGAGAACTTTCACTCAATCATTCACAATGGGCTGCACTGTCACCTCAACAAGGTCCGTACAGCGAGTATTGTTTCATCTTTGTGTGGCAATAGCTTTAACAATACTGAATCCTACAGGAAACAATGATTCTTCCACTATAAACGGTGGGTGAAAATATTCTGTCTTCTCTGGTTTCTTTTCTGTTTGTGCAGAACTCTGTCTTTGGAGAGGGGACTTACCTCACCAGTGACCTTAGCATGGCTGTCCTCTACAGTCCCCACAGCAGCGGCTGGCAGGAAAGTCTGCTGGGTCCATTGCTCAGCTGTGTTGCTTTGTGTGAAGTCATAGATCACCCAGATGTCAAGTGCCAGGTCAAGAAAAAAGGTTTGAATCTCATGTGATGTATTCGATAATGAATGTGAATCCTGTTTGTTTAAATTTGTTGTTTTAACACCACCATCCTTTCCTGTTGTAGATTCGGAGATCATTGATCGTCAGCGCTCCAGGGCAAAGAACAGCGAAGGCGGGGATGTGCCACAGAAATACTTTGTAGTCACAAACAATCAGCTTTTGCGAGTCAAGTACCTGCTTGTTTACTCTCAGAGGAGGAACATCTCCAGGTATGTGCAGGGTCACAGCCATTTAACATCAAATCCTCATTTTGCTTAAAATTTTTACAATTTGATTAATAGATTTTTAGAAGTTAACTTTTGTCGATTAATAGATTTCCTAATTGTTTCAGCTTTACTCAAATATATCCCTGTTACAGTTGAGTAGTATTATTAAGTAAATTAATGTCAACTGTACTTTTAAAACTGGACTGTCTTTGTTGTTCTTCTTCAGACATTCCCGCAGCACTTCCTGGCTTCTCAAACACCATTTCGCCGTCATGATGAGTCTCTATCTTCTACTGCTCATTTTCATCGGTGCCTTTAACTCAACCGCCTTCATCTCCTTTTGGAACAGACTATTCAGGTGACAACAGGACTGTGCCTTCTTCCTCAGAGACCTGAGGCCTGAGAAGCGATAACGTTTATGCACCTTTATACTGTTTTCTCTTTACAATGGGTCTTTCCTTTGTATTCAGAATTTCTTATAATTACAGTTGTTTCGAGGCAACATATCTTTTCAAATAGTAGCTTAGGGGATGTGTATTAATTTTGTTTAAATGCATAATTTGTTGTTTCATTTGTCATTTTCATGCTTAAGTAAACACTCAGTTTTGTAGATAAGTTTTGTTGTGCCCTAGTGCTCCTTTAGTTCTCTTAGAACAGTTTTACACAAAGTGAAATAACTGCACATTCACACATCATCTTTTTAAACTGAACAGCATAATGACAAACATTGTTCACCACTAAAGATTTCTAGCACCTAACCTGGCTGCACTGACTTTCTAGTGTCTGTGGTGCCTGATTGGCAGTCTGTTGATGTGGCAGAAATTACACAGTTTAAATACCAACTTTTAAGGGAAAGAAAATTACTCTTTTTTTTAAATTTTTTTTTTATTTATTTAGGACCTTTCATCTTCAGCCATTTTGGCTGTGCTGACGTATTAAATTGTATACACTAGATCACTGATTACACTGAACCTCAATTTATAATAATTTCAGAAATTCTATTACAGAAGTAAGCTGTATATCCTCTTAAAGGAACCGGGTTCTTGGAAGTTAGATAAAAATTTATATTAATAAAATTATACTTTTGTTTTAAATACTTTCAGTTTGATTTTGAATGACTTCTAGACGGGTTTAAAGTTCATCAACATCATTCATTATTCAGACATGCTGAGAACAATCATGTTGATATGTCTGGAGCTGTTTGCCATACAAATCAACTTGAAGGTCACTCTTTTATAATAATCTTGTTTCCAGGTTTTGTGTTGTATTCACACTCCAGCATGCACTGCCTCTGACAGGAGCATGTTTATTACAGCTGGCCCGCAGACAGTCCTTTGTTTTACATTGTTTTTATCTGTAAAAAAAAAAAGTGAAATGGATATATGGGATTGATAACAGAGGCGGCTTGCTTTGGTGAAAGATCGTGTTGTTCTAATACATAGCTATTATGTATCCACACTTACATGCACAATGTAACTGTAGAAAAAGATAGGAAATCAAATATTTTTGAGTTGCAGTGGACATTATTAACTGAAATGATGCAGCATGAAATAGAATTGTTCTGGTGTATATGCACTAATTGCAGATTTTGGAAGGATTTTAAAACAATTTGTAAACATTTTAATAATCATTTCATGTAGTCTGAAGTTATAGCTTGTGCGATACTGTTAATGCTGCATGCATCAAACTCATGTTCAAAGAAGATGAAAGAAATGCAGGCCTTTGTTTTGGTATAAAAACTGATTCTGTCTTGCGAAATCCTTTAGATAAACGTCTTCTGTTCTTCAGAAATGTCTTACATTTGAAGGACACAGAACAAACTGCCCATTGTTGGTCTACACTTTATTCCCTTTCTGTACACGCTTCATTATTGCTGCCTCATAAACTGTCTGTTATTCAGTAACCATCGACTGTGAGGGGGGCAGCCATGGCAGAGGGGACTCAAGACGTTGTACTTCAGCGAACCAGAGAAACTCCTGAAATGCAAATAGTTCAACTGATACTGTTTCTCATTTCTAACATTGTTCCACTTTATTTCTCTACCTCAAGATTAAAGTCTTTCTGTGTTGCCTATATTTAATTCAATGCAGGTTTCATTCAGTCTTGGCTCAACATTCACTATAAAGAGAGCTGTTCATAGAAGATGAAACTACAAACACGTCTCTAGCCATGTCAGCAATTGTGTGAGGCTGTACTCAAACAGGTCAGTATTGGTGTAGAACTTAGACCACCAAATTTAGGGGCTCAAAGTATTTGAATAATTAAGCTCAATAATTAAGTCCAGCTGTTTCATGGTTGTGTGTTTTTATGCAGATAAAAGGTCTAAATGTGATTTTAAGTGTGACATTTGCATTGGGAATAGGTTGTTGTGACAATACATAGATCAAATAACACTGCCAGTGAAACAATCATCAGTGTGAGATTTATTCTTTAAAAAAAAAACACACCGGTGAGCTTAGAGCTCAGAACACCAGAAGACAATAGTAAACAACTGTGATAGACGACAGATAGGTTCTTGCCCTGGTGAAGAAGCCCCTGTACATCAGTCAGCCAGATCGACCCTCCAGTAGGCTGCTGTATCTGTGTCAATAGATTTCATCAGTATTAAATGCAGAAAGTTTAACACAAGATTTAGACCAAGCCTCAAAAACAGGAAGGTCAGATTAAGGTGTGTCAAAAAAAGACCCGGGGACGTCTGGTACAACAGCCTATGGACGAAAGCAATGAAAATCACGATCTGAAGGTAGTGTTATGGTGTGTGCATGTTCAGCTGCCGAAGAAACGCAGCAGGATAAATTCTGAAGTGTTTACAGTTATAATATCTGCTCAAAATTGCATAAGTGCTTCCAAATTGAATGGTGCTTCACATTGCAGATGGACAGTGATGTGACGCATATGAAGCAAGTCAAGATGTTTAATGCAAAACAGTTTTGTATTCTGTGATGTACAAGAACAAACACCTGACCCAAATCCAGCTGAGCACACATTTCACTTGCTGAAAGCAAAACCGGAGCAAAAACCTGCCAGAGCATCACCAGCGATGAAACACAAGACAAAATATTTAGTGATGTATGTTCCTGTTAATTAAGCTACAATACATAGTATGTAGTAAATTAAAGTATCTGCAATGAGATTTAAAACTATTGCTAAACCCCTCCGAACAAGCTTATGTAAAAATTTACATCAAGTAACAGCCTAATATTAACAGTGGTCTGTCACAGTGATCAATGATTTAAACATTCAGCATTGTACAGCACAGTGTTACATGGGATTTAATTGCTCCTGATTTAAAATACATTTGATTTCACAGTTTCTTATTCATGTTCAGGATAGGATCGGATAACACTTTATTACATTGCATACAAAATGTGATTTATGCAGGAAGTACTTTCATGTCACAGATTTACAGATAGCTGCCTTTTTTTCCATTTTGCTACATGAGTTAGTGAAGATTTCTTCTGGTTTTCTTTTCCTCACATAAGGAATCACTCAGGTGTGTTTTGACAGGTCGGGACCAAGCACACAAAATGCCCCTCATGATTACTCTACAGAGAAAAAAGACATGGCATTGGATTAATGGCTGAATTAGTTGAAGTACAGTGTAATAAACAGACCTTTATTTACGCAGCTTTTTTCCCACCTACCTGGAGGTTGTTGTGGCACACCCGATTATGAGTTACTGTCAGGTGATTGTGCACACACTTCCCAAAGCGTTGTAGACAGGAAGCATCAGAGGGGTTGCAGGTCCGAGGGCATGGTGGGAATTTCAGCAACAGACAGCTTGAACAGGAAGTGTGTTGGCAGGAGCTAACGCACTTCTTCTCCAGGGACACAAATCTACAGAGCAGAAAGATTTCTGTTAAAGATGAAAGAAACACAAGCGAAGGGTTTTTCTGTGAGGTTTTATTCGGCCACCTTGCAGAGCAGATTTCGGTGGGATTGGCTTGACAGTATTCTTTGGTGCACTCTGGACGACAACTCTCAGCATCCAGTGGTTCAATCACTGCACAAAGACACATGTCAAACACTGAATGAGAAAGGAAGACGTGGGAATTCATGAAACTCTGAATTTAGAATGTCATATTTACATTTTGTCCTCAGCTGCAACAAAACAGCATAATCTCTAATCTCATACTACGTCTGATACTGTATCAACAACAGTGACAACTTTTCACCACAGGGCGATAAGAGGTGTAATTACAACTTAACTGTTAGCAGAAAACTTCAAATCAAAGGAAGCCTTGACCACAATATCAGACTTTACAGCTCGTAAATAACGTTTACCACATGGCAGCATTCCCATCCCATACCCTATCACTTAGAGAGCTAGAATGTAAAGTACATTTACTCAGATACTACTATTTGACACTTCTACTACATTTTCAAAGAAAATATTCAAATATTATATTACAGCTGTAGTTGTTAGTTACCTAATTCATGCAATCAGGTAAAAACATAATGCATTAAGTTCAAGAGAACAGTAGTAAAATTATACCTTCCCCTCGCACCTCGCAATTTGAACAGGATAATCTATAATGCACTATTCTGATACTGTGCTATTGCTACTTTTACTAAAATAAATACTTAAATAATTATTTTTTAAAAATCATTGACTGTGATGGGAAAATTGAGACAGTGCTGCATTTTTTTTAAATTATGGAATGAGAAATTTTGCCTTGTTGATGACATGAAGTCATTTAAGTCACATCACCTGCTTGAATCAGAATATGAATTATAATCTCACCTGCTTTACAGATCCCTTTACGCTCTGCACTCGGTTTGTCATCTGTTGCATCCGGGTAAACGCACACAAGCCCTTCATCACACTTTCCAAGATAGTCCCATGTTCCTCCACAGGTCTCCCCCTGAGTTTTGGCGCAGACAGGGCAGCAGCCGCAAACACCTGTTGTGACACCACCTTTACACTGGAGCTTCAGCGCCCGTCGTGTGGTGCAGTGTATCTGCTCACAGGGAGGGCAGTGAAGCACCTGAAGCTGCTGAGCTGATCCAGAAGGTGTTTTCTCTGACCCCAGTGCCCCCAGCACGGTACTCAGAAAGAACAGCATCCACATCCTTGGTTAACTTAATGTCAGCCTTAGGTGAGAGCACCTGTCAGCAGCTTTTATATGCATCAGCCCCTGGGATAACACACCTACAAGGCTTTGTAGTTTATGAGCTACGGCCTCCACCCCTTCCCGCCAGCAGCCAATAGATGAGGGCAAGGGGTTCCACTGGGCAGATTCGTCTAATTATATGTGTCTTATCCTCACACTATCAACAGTGCAATTTTGTTTTGAAATAATTTTTCCGTCTAAACACTGTTACATAACTCTGATGAAGACTAGTTCCCTTTGTATTTAGAGTCACATGACCTCTGGAAGGGCCAATTCATCACACACTTACAATCTGGTAATGACCTATTTCTTGAAAGAACAAAAGGATTAAGACATCAGCAGGTTATCTGATCAGGACAGCTCGTAAGTTGTCTGAATAAAAACTCTGGCAGGTTGTGTATATAACAATAAAAGATGCCCACAACTTACACTGGACGCTTCTTTTTTATCTGTCTTTCTTTTTATAGGCCAACAAACACCTCAACAAATATCACCTTAAAGCTAAAGTTCTACACTACTGTGTATAAGTGCTTCCAGGGTGATTACATATTATCACTTTTGATTTTTGTTTTCTACAAATATTTAAACCTAATATTAAAAATTGCCAGCTTTGCATCCTCAGATTTAGGCAAAGCATAATTTTGCATTTTAAATACTTGCTTTTGTAATAAAAGAAGATTCATCACTGTGCCTAAACAACTGATACATTCATGTCCAATTCTTAAACAGTGCACTGAACTGAATATTATTTGTGGCAGTATTTGTATGTCAGTTTTTACATGCAACTACAAAAATGTATTTCCCTGAAATATTACATGTGATCATCCAACAACTCAAATCAGTTGGTGGTTCAACTCCTGGCATAGACCCTAAACACATGGTGCCTTTAATACTCCTGCCGGTCTACAAGAATTTCCTCAAGGGAATCAATTATTAACCATGTAATGCCATTTGTATCATATTTGATACACAAAAGTCTTTTGATTAAAAAATTATTACAGACTTATAATGTATCAGATATGATACATCCAAAATCTCACATTTTCTCTAATTTTTTTGAACAAATGGTCCAATACACACTCCAGTTTAAAAAAATAGGATGTTTTGGCTATTATTGTTATTTGTTGGGCTGGGCTATAAAGGGATAATAGTTAGTAGTAGTAGTAGTAGTAGTAGTAGTATTAAACAGGAGGTTGGAATGAAACTTTTGATTCAAAAATGTTGGCTGGTGAAACAGCTTCAAAATTGAAAAGAACATTATGTGTAAAAACATCTTGCAACTCTCTCTGGGCTTAGGCTTTATAAAACCACACAGAACGAACTTTAGATCAGTCCCTCTGTCATACATATCGCCAGATTAAACAATTACAACAAATGATTTTTGTTAAAATCAACGCTTGACCTTTTATATGCTGTAGAAAGCTGACAGTTTAAGATGTGATCAAAATCCATTAACCTTTTACCTCTAAAACTATTACGGACTTTTAAGGCCTGCTGATACTAAATCAATTTCAGCTCAAGATATACTTGGAATTTTCTATTGTGGAGCTTTTAACTAAATCACACAAGGAAGGAACATGTATTATGGTTAAAAGCCAACGAGCAAATAATAATTTTGAGAGAAAAGCAAATGAGCAAGTTGAGACTTTGCTTCCAAGGTCCATATGAGGAGTAAGTTGCATTATACACATTTTCAAAAATGTGTGATTTTATTACAAGCTTTACAACATTTAAACAAGCTAAATGTCCAGAAATATAGTGAGAGTAGGAACCTCTGATTCGTATAAAAATGAATTTATTTTCAAGGAAACCATTGAGTAACACTGAATACAACAGGAGTGATCATTCAATAGTCAATAAAACTTGTAACTCCTACATCATAAAGATCCCACATACAAGACCTGGAAAACAAGATTTTAAAGCAAACAGGTTGGCAATTTGCTGGTGCTACAATTTAATTTTTTCCCCCTCACATAACAAATTGAGGTGATACACACCTGCGTACAAAAGTGACAGTATTTTACATCAACTTACAAAGGGCTGGATGTCAAAGTGCAAGATGCCTGAACCCTACCCATAGCCCCACCACCCCGCATCAAGGTGTCGAAATCAGAAATGGATTCTCAAATACAAATTTCAAAAATTATTGTTCAGCCATTATGGCTTTGTATTCAGTTGAGACCCTAGTCTAGCTTACATTACATAGTTTTAAAATATTATTTCTGAAACATTTTTCTCCCAAAGATACGTTTTTTTAAACTGCACCTTATTACAGACAACTGCATGTAATGGAGTAAAGCATCACAGGTATAATGCAGGCATACAACAGAAAAGCAGTTGTATCAACAAATCAAACAAAACACTAACTAACATTTTTTTGGTTTATAAAAGAAACCAAATCAAAGAATACATACTAAAATCTGAAGTGAAAATAAAATGGACTTAAAAACCTTGAAGAAAAAAAAATTATGTACATATATTTACAAGTAAATAGAGCGAATATTATACAGGTTTGACTGGCCGGTCAAGGTCGAGCTGAAGCCAACAAAGTCCATATGATCCAACACTGCATGACATTCAATCCAAAATGGTTTGTAAAAGACAAAATGCCTTCCAGGTCTTCAAAGTCGCACTAAAAGGAAGCGAGCAAAACGCGAAGGACCTGCTGCAACGAGCAGCTTTTTGATCCGAGTCTGGTTCAAGTGTGCATGTATAAAACATCCAGGGATTTTTGACTCGAACGTAGCTTTCATTTTGTTTTTTTCATGATTTAAAAATAACAATAATGGCAATGTTTTGTTTGAAAAGAGACATCCATCGAATGTATTCTTCTTAGGAGTCTGTTATTTTTCCATTGTTGATACCATTCTGAAGTTAAAGACGAACATGAGGTCCTCAGTCTGGAGGAAGGAGGTCATGCAAACGATACCGTTCTCGGATGTGCGGTCTGACATCTTCATTCTAGAGACAGGGAACAGATGAGTAAATGTACAACACTAGAAACTACAAAGACTTCAACGTGTGTCAGTTATTACAGTCCCTTAATTCATAATATTGTGGAAAAAGCCAGTGTAGCAAGACTGTTGAAGGCTGTTGTGGTGGTCACAGTGACGTGACCAACTGAGATCCATCTGTCTCCACACAAACAAATGCACTCAGTGTTCAGTTTATAAAGGTAGCTAAAATTACAGTCCTGTAGTAAAACATTTAAAGAATTATTTAAAGAATAACACACAGTAAGAGTTTGCTAATGCCTGCAGCAGCATCACCCACTGCTGCAATGAACACTGGAGATGAGAGAGAAATTGGTTTCCAACACAGCTGGTTGCAGGACGTTACAGGCTTCAGCTTCACCACTGATATTTGTACCAGTGGTGTCTCCCTATTGTTTCTCATAAGTTTAACAGCATAGAGGATTCATGAGCATTTTACTCTCAAGCGAATCATATTACAAGCAAAACAATTTTGTGGTTCTTACACCAGCCAAGCCATAGCGAGTGTCCAAGACAAAGACATGATACAGGCCATGGTTGATGCTGGGCTGCCTAGCCTGCCCTGTGTTGCTCACACCCTTCAGCTGGCTGTTAATGAGGGTCTGCTAGTGCAGAGAAGTGTTGCTGATGTGTTGGGCATTGGGCTCAAAATAGTTGGATATTTCGAATATTTCATCTTAGCCTAGTCTGTCCTGGAAGACATGTTTAATTAAAATGGGGTTGGAGTGCCATGCTTGTTTACCTGTGGAGGTTTATGTTAATTTTTGGATGTGAGCAATAGTCTCCTGTCAGAAAATGAACAATATCTGAGACACCTCTTGGGAGACACCACTGGTACTGGTTGACGTTACTGCGTTTTTCTGATAACTGCATTGTTTTTTATTTAAAAAAATATTGGTATGTACTGAAATTTAAGTACTTGTACCCAGTAATAAAAAAGTTGTATTGGGACATCATGAGTATAATACATTTCTTATTTTTATTCAACACATCACTTAATAACCACTTAATTAAATCTGTTAATGCAGTGTGATCCTACTTTGACACTGTGATGACTTGAATGTTTCCGTTTACATCTGCAGAGTAAAGTATACTGAGTTTACAGTAAACTAAGCTAAAATAATGTGGATTTAATACACACATTAACACCTCTGCAGTAAATTCTGCTGCCATTTGTTGAAACTCTTTTAGTGTTTCTTTTCCTTTCTTTTGTAATGATTTTATAAGATGTAGTTCATGGTGACGTTCAGAAGTGTAGTGATAGGATGAGACAATAGTAATTTCAAAGCACTGCAAACAACTAATAATATAGTTATTAAAAATATAGTTGTATTAGTAACATGCTAGTGTAAGACAGGATTACATGCTTGACATAAGTATTTTCTTGTACACAATACAGATATTTGAGCTCTGCTGAAAACATACGACAAACAAACAAAAAATTAATTACGGCATGTTTGCCCAGGAGTGTCCAAACTGGTGTAACCTCCTTCATTACTATTACAGTCATAGATAAAACAATGAAAAAGGCTAAAAAGTGAAGATACCTACCAGCTCCACGAGTTTCTCAAGGAAAGGAACAAGCTTTAGAAGCTCATTGTCATTTCTATCCACAAACCAGCTCTCTATAGGAATTCCGTTGGAAAGCTGCAAGACAAAATATGTGCTCTACTATTACACAGAACGATGGTTTATTAGAGTTATGCATGCATAATTATTTAGCTGACATAACCAATAAAAACTGGCTTGCTTGGCGGTATTTACCTGATAAGCAAAGGCTTGGGGTGAATTGTCGATTATTATTGTCTTGGCAAGATCCCGTCCGAGAATGTTTAGGTCTTTAATGTAATTCCCTTGAACACACACACAGTGCTCGCGAAATAGCCGATGTCTGAAAAACACAGCACAAAAGAATATTTCTCAGTTACAACATGCAAGTCAAGTTAAAAAAACTCAAACAAAAACAAAAGAGCTGAAAACCTGATTTAATGACCCTTACAGAGTGTGGCACTTACTCCAAAACAGCACACAGAAATGTTCTGCATTCACTCAAACAAAACAAAGGAAGTTAAGTGACCAGAATTTACAAGCATGTTGGCAGGAAGACAAGAACCTTCATTTTACTTTTTGCAAATATGCATGCGCTGTACAGAAGCATTATTCTGTGAGGTTAATAGTGAACCTAGTAAAAACCAGGTCCATCCTCTTTTCTGCACAGTTCATAGAAGGAAGAAGGAAATTAATGTTGCTGCCAACCAAACTTTTTTCTTGTATTATTTCTGGATGAAGATCTGACGTCTGGATTAGAAAACATGGGTGTGTACTGTATGGATAATTAACAGACATGACAATAGATCATAATATACAGTACAAGTTGATGGTTGTTTGAACTGTTGCTAGCTACAGTGACAATCAAACTTGTTCAATTTGCAAACTAGCAACAGCAATACAAAAACACAAACGAGAAGAGAGTATTGTCAAGCAGCAAAGATGGTGTAAAGACATTCAACATTTATCTACAGGACTGTTAAAATGCTGGAACAGAGCTTGAGACGTCTTCATTCCTCCAACAATGAGCCAAGCTTCTCATGTTCATTTTTGATTATCTTCCAAGGCTGAGGGTAAAATGAAGCTTTTCTAGTCAAATCATTAGTCAAATCGTTAGTCAAAGCAAGACAGCTTCCTCCAGCAAGAAAGAAGCAAGTTTACATGCATGAAGGAGCACTTATTGGTTACTGGAAATCCACATACATATGCAGCAGATAAATGATCTGATTCGTCCCCTAACTTAACTTATTCTGGAAGCATGTTAACAGATTTTAACTGCACTTAACACTTTTTTTCTTAGTTGGTGCAGATGACTGACAACACTTTGAAAGAAGACACCCAGACCAACACAGCGCTACTTATCACGGCACAAACTGTCTGAATTAAAGAAATACACACTGAAAAGTGACTTATTTAGACATCGAACTATGTTGGTCTCAGTTTTTTTTTTTTTTTTAACGTTTAGGTGCAGTATTAGGTGTGTAATGCTCTCCTCTTTTATCCAGCTGCAGATGCATTCATTCTGCACATGCTCTCTTGCAAAATCAATGAATTCTGAATTCTGGTTAGACATATGCAAGGCAAAGAAATTAGAGTTCTCAGGGAGAAATCTGGTTTCTCTAAACCCTACCCCCATTACAGGTACATGACAGTTAACAAATCAGCGTACTCGAGAAAGCCAACTGTCACCTGGTGTATACAAGTGCACCAATTTTCAGACAAATGCTTCCACTTTAATAGAGTTGCAACTCCTGGTAAATTTCAGTCTTGGGGCTACAGCCAACTCAGGATATGTTTTACAAAAAAGGTGGTGCATACATTAAAATCATTCATTATACAAGCTGTTTCAAAGTCTTGTGATTTTACCAACCTGACCAACTGTTTTTTTGGATCCAGAATGTTGAGCAACTTGTCAGCATAGACTTTCTTTGAAGCCGTGAACAGAATAATCTGAAATTATAATGGAAATATTGCAATGAATGAGCAACGTGTCAACTGGGAGCAGGACAGATGAAACACTAACTGGAGTCTAATGAAGAGACATCTTACCTCGTACTTTTGAGACATGCGCTCAAGAAACTCGCGGAAAAATGGCCTCAACCGAACATACACCTTTGGATTAAAAAAAATTTAATCAGAGGAGGAAAAACCCTGACTCATCATTAACAGAATGGTATTTATCAGTTAGTACCTGGTATATTACGTCTTGAAAAAGCACAGGGAATGTCAGGGCTGCGTCTTCTAGCTCGTTCAAACTACAGTGTACCAGAGTTTCATCCTAACAGCCGAAAAATAAATATTTGTCTTTAATAACCCATTAAAATCAGTTTGCTTTTAATATGAGTACATATACACAGGATAAAAGCGCTCACTACTTACCAGATCCAAAACGAGGGAAAACTCTGGTGTGCTGCGTGTTTTCAAAGGTAACGCTGGTTTGCGTGTTAACTGCTCTTCTGTCAGCGGAGGCACGTGCTTGATGAAGAAGTACCTTCATGAATAGATACCATGAGATTATTTAACAAAGCCAACAAAGGTTTAGAAACAGGACAGTTATCTGGCTAATTTGTGTCATGTCAACACAGCAAGAATATGAAAAGACACAAAACTCCAACAATATCTTCATGTGGAAGTCAATCAGCTGGTGTAAACAAGCTGTCTTAACATACACCGGCCCAAGGTGCTGTTTTGCTGCCATCTTGTGGTTAAAACACTCACATGTGACCACAGTGATATACAGCACAATGTCACCTTGGATGTTATACCAAGTGGAATCACACAACACAAGCAGTTTGTGTTGTCAGAACAATTGAGACTTAAATTTGAAGATCAATTATTCACAGTTTTAATACAGTGAAACTGATTTTTATTATTATTATTAATTATGTGTAAATAAACAATTACGGTTGTCATAAAATACTTAAAAATGACATTGATCTACTTACGGGTCGAAAACTTCCCAGTCCTCATCATATGTAGTTTCTGGAGGAGCTGAGGGTAACATGTGTGGATAACTGCCGTCTGGCATACAACCAGGAGCTGATAAAGACAAGAGAAATTATTAATGAGTTAAGTTTGGGATCACCAGAGAAGTAATGACATCTTGTCCGGATGAAACTCTAATAAAAAAGCCTTTCGTTTGGCTTTTATTTCACATGTTGTGGGCAAGAAATGAAGCATATTTTGGAGTTGACTTATGTCTTGGACATTTCAGCTCCACTACAGCAACAACAATTATTTCCCAAGCACAGACAATAACAGCTACTAATAAATTTTACTAGCATTGCAAATCGGATTGGCCTTACTGCAACTATTTCACAATATACAAAAAATAAAAAAATCATAAAAAATTTAAATTTTTATATCAACGTGGGTAGGCTAAATGAACACCCCTCTGTTTATTAGCACCATGAAGCACAACTTAAAAATTATATGAATGATTTATTGCTTTTTGTACTTAATTACCAGACAAAGGAGGAAAACTGATAAGAACTGTCCATATGATGCCATTTAGTGTTTACCAACACAGCACTGTCACATAAGCTGTGAGGTGACAGCAGCTGTACCTGTTAATGGGGGCATGTCAGTCTCAGTGACGATCTCTCCTTCTTCTATGGTCGTATCAGATGTTATCTGAAGCCTCGGTGGCAACATCAGAGCATTGTGACAGGGAGTGATGCCCTCTGTGGATGTGAGAGTGCTGCTCGGCATTTCCTCTGCTTGTTCAATATCCAGTTGTTTCATGATTTCCTCTGCTTCCATTGCCTGGCCAGGAGAGTCTGAACCGGGAGTGGCTGAATAAATAAGACAGGAGCAATTAGTACAGTTTGCTCACTGGGAAACCTTTGTCAAAGGTTCTCTCTAAATCCAATTAAGAGTGTTATTTACCAGTTTTAGTTGCTGGTGAGAAAAAGTTGAAGACTGGTGAGAAGATGGTTCCGAGCAGGGTGGTGCGTGGTGGACTGCTCGCTGCCTCGACAGGGGCGTCTAATTTACCGTTTGGTTTCATGGGTTTGCTGTTACAAGTCATTGTGTCTAAAAAAAAAAAAAAAAAAAAATGACA
>OMLM01006389.1:0-10149 GCA_900302695.1 Helostoma temminkii | reverse complement strand
CTCCCTACCACATATCACCTTTTTTCTTTAGTTTAATTTTAAGCTTGGTAAATAAATGTCCTTATAAAGTCCTTATAAGTGCATTTTCTGTGTCTCACCTTTTATTTACCATGGCTGATCGTGACACAAGGAGGCTTGGAACATTAGATGCGCCCACACTTTGAAATTGAATAAAGAATTGCAGGAGACAGGAAGCACAACTCCAACTCCTCAGTATGGAAACCAACTCATTTTATTGTGCCCTAGTGCTGTGCAGAATGCTGCTTGTGACATGTACAGCTTGAAATCAAATCCCAGCTCTCATTATTTTTGACTGACCTATTTATAAAAATAACATTGGTTTGTTTGTCTGCAGACACATACATGCAGTCAGTGCTCTTCTGTTGTATTTCTGACTAAAGAAATATCAGCTAATTCTTTAGTTCACACTACAGAAACTGTTAGCAGTATACACAGTAAGATCATCGGTGGAGTACGTGGAGATGCAGGCGTTGAAACTGTTGGGCTCTGCAGTGATAATTGGCCACTTTCACAACAGTTTTGCTGCAGCATTCCATATGTTACAGTTTATTATCTGTAGGTGGTGCTCAGCTTGCACTTACTGGTGTGTAGCCATCTCTGACGGCTAAAAATTGCATTGTCCTGGTTACCACCATTCTTGTTGTCCTCCACACTACCTGGCCCTTACTGGCACTTAAGAAGAGATTGGAATAGGATCAGGTTTCATATCCCCCAGTGTCTTCCATCATATCAGTTATGTCATATAACTTCCTTATCCAATTTGTTGCAACATTAGCTCATCCTCTAAGCAGAAGTGCAAATGCATTTACCACTCAATCGTTTTGCTGGAAGTCCTGGCTCCTGACACTGCAACAACAGGCCCAGGTGAAAATTGTACTTGTGACCCAAACACAGCTCTATCTAATTATCAGAATCCAGCTGTGTCTATCAGTAGTAAAACTGGATGGTCCACCAGGTCTGCAACCTGGATTCCTACAGAAACACGTGTCCAGCTGACCTTTGATTAGAGAACAAATGGGTTCACGCACATGTGTCCTAAATTCCAAGCAAGCTGTGCTCACTACTAGAGCAGCATACTTCTTTCATGTGATGAGTAACAGCTAACACAAAGAGATGTCAGATGTTTTCAGATAAGAAAAGATTCAAATTTATTAAGTCATAGATGTTTTCTTTATTATTATTTCTTACTGCATTTTAGCCTAATCTATTTGGAAATGGAGTTTGTAGTTAGAAATATATGCCGCTGCTTGCTGAACATTTAATGGCATGAGATTACCTCTCATAAAATACACATAACTTCTCCTCGTGTTTAATCTGAAGCATTAAATACGTGTCAGTTATTAAATGTATTTGAACTACATTGGTAATGCCTTTGTCGGAAGACATCAGAAAATACAGTTTTGATAACCCTGAAAAAGTTTGAATGCATCCAACTGCAAGATCGTTTTGAAAAATACACTGACCTTACAGGTGCGTATGGTCGCAGACTGATTATAAACACAATGCAAACTTTAGCTGATATTGCTAAAGATGAAGCGTTTATTCTTTTGTCAGTAGTTAGAAAATTTAAAATTAAAAAAATGTTTTTTAAATGCTAAAACTTTCCAAATGTACGAGAATTATGATATTTATATTTACTCAGGCCTACTTTTAGTTGGATTAGATTCATCACCATTGACACCTGAATATGGAATAACATTGCAAACTTAACTGATCACAAAAGCAAAACAAAGCGAGACACCTCAATGCACAAAGGTCCCATTAAATAAAAGGAAAAAAAATCATCTTTGGCCCGATTGTAGACTCATTAAAGGAAAAAAAGAAGCAAGAAGGTGATGAAAAGATAAACTTCACATCAATCCAGTGCCACGGATTCTCTCGAGGAAATTTAGTTTTCCTCACTTACAGTACAACACATATGACAGCACGACCCTGAGTTCAGACTTTGCTATGAAGAAATCCCGCTGGAACCAATTGGTTTAACAGGAAGACGGGATTACATTAACCACTGAAACACACACAAGAAAGGCTTTGCAGACATTTGCAGAAGTATTGTGGGGTATGCGCCACAGAAATCACTGTTATTTTGTCAGTGATTTACTAGGACACGTGCAGCAGATAAATGTTATTAAGGTATGAGTGCTACAGCAGCATGAGACAAGATCAACACATGCACACATACAGCACCTGAGCTATATTTACACATCACACTAACCCTAACCCTAACCAATCCATCTTGTATTGATGGCTCTTTTTTAATTAGAATTTAGTTAAAAACCTGCTTCAACAAAATAATATTACAACAAAATTCCTTCTAAGAGACATCACATTCACCATATTTTTACAAACAGGAAAAATCCATATATAATACTGCTAAAATGAATTTGTTTGGAAGTATAAAACCAAATTTTTTTTAACTAGTCTCACTTAAATAAGAGTCAGTGTTCTTTGATTAGAAATACTAAACTGTATCCAGTGAATTACATTCATAATGTCGACAGAAATACTTGACACTGCTGATCACTGAGTATAGTGTGGTAGGGAATCAGTGTAGCCAGTGAATTTGGAGATGCAGATTCAACAGCTATAAATGTCTAGAAGCCGTTTGATATCACAAATCTCATTAGTAGATTTTTCATTATAACCAGGACCAGGCCAATAGAGCTGATTTGCTATATTTCCTTCCTGATTAAGATACATGGATACCCTTTGGTGGGATTTTCTAAATCTCCACCCCTAGCCAGCTTCTTTGACATTTGTGGGTTTATGTGTGCATGTAATTAATAGCATCCAACTTCTGTTTTGCATTCACTTGCAAAATTTCCAGGCACCTTACTGATCTGGAGGCAGCTACTTTCTGTGCTAAACCCTGTTGTACATAAAAGATCGTCTGGATCAAAGTGCTGATTTTATTCTACCCAGTGGCACAGAGGGTCCCTGTCTTCAGCACTGATTAGAAAATTAGAGGCCTTGGATTTCTTTTTTTTGTGAGTTTAAGTGTGAAATGTATATTTATATACAATTAGAGTACAGCAAATACAGTACATTTTGAAGATATGCAATACTCAAGTAATAGCCATTACTTTTTCTACAACATAGTGAAGAAATGTTGGTAACTAACATATGTAGCAAGTCATGAAAATGGAATACATATAAAAATATTTCATTTGTTTTCTCACAAAAATACTTTTTGAAGGATAACTCATATTCTATGTACTATATTCTAGGTGTTAATCTTTCATGGCTTTTCAGTTGCTATTTTTCTGTGCCTTGAAGCCAATCTATGCTATTTGCATGAAATCATATTGTAAACTGTTTCTCATTCTCCTACCACTGACCAAGTACTACAACAACAAATGTTATTTACTCTGAATTTTTCCATTCCTCTGTTTTTTTTCTTTCCCAAGCGCATACAGGCTGTGTGCCTCTCCCTCTCCTTCCCTCTCTCATGTTCAATCTACCCTTCTTCCATTTCCTTATTGTGGGAGAAGGCACCAGGGTCACACCAGGAAGCTGCTGGTCTTCTGATGATCACATTCTGTCCATTGTTTGTTATTGTCTCTTCTTTTCTTTCTATACTTTCCACTCACCCCAACCGGTCGAGGCAGATGGCCTCCCACCATGAGCCTCCAGTTGATGGTTTCTTCCATTAAAGGGATTTTTTTTCTCTCCACTGTGGCCCAGTGCTCAAGTACTATTTGTTTTTCTCTATATAACCATGTAAGGTCTTATGTGAAGTGCCTTGAGATGACTCTGTTGTGATTTGGCACTATACAAGTAAATGAATTGAAACATAAAATTTTATAAATCTCACTTAAACATACTCAATTACAGAAATTTTGTGACCTTTAGATATGATATTACAGTAAAAGGCACGTTCTCGCAGGTACATAGGGATGCCACTGTAAAGGATCTGTAAGGCATCCCTATATCTCATTGGGGATCATTAAAGTTTTGCCTTATCTCTTATGTCACCAATAAACATGGGGACTAGCCCAGAATTAACCAAGACTGAGACCCAGGCACCAGAAACCAGTGCTGCCCAGACTGAGCCTCACTGAACAAACAAGATAACAAAGCAGAGATGAGTAGCTGAGTAAAGATGACACATAACAGTAGCTGATTGAATTGTTCAGGTAGCTGAATGCAACAGGCTGAGTGAACAGTATGCGACTTGTCACCTGTAACTGTCACCAAGTGGCCCCCCCCCCATGGACATACTTAAATAGTTTTTTTGGGAATATGACAATAACAACCTGCTTAAATATGACAGCTGCGTATCCTGCTTTATTGAGCAAATCATATCCAGCTCACTGGGAGACATGATTTCATTGCAAATACATGAATACAGTAGGTACTGTATAGTTGATTTATAATGTGTATATACTAAATATTATGGTTGAGTTAAATAAATCTAAGCATTTCAGTCAGCAGTCATTTAATTCTGAGAGTTCATTTAACACCAGTATTGTAAAAAAACTTAGCAGAGCTCATTTAGCTGTCACCAGAATCATAACAGCTCTAATTAGGAAAACACTTTTCTTGATCTACAAAGACAGTGACTAGAAATAGAACTGGAAAGCTTGCCATGGAAGTGTCTATGTCTATCAGCAGACAAGCACTTTGTACAGTAGGTTCATACTGAGAAGGTTTACAGAGTCAAGCATCCCCATACACACTATCAGGAATATATGCAGTATATTTACAGGATTTTTAGTTCATATGTGTTACAGTGGTGTTTCAAGGTTTTCTGCTGACAAATCACAAAAAAGCTGCACCACAAAATATAATTTCATGTGTGTAAAATGAAAACAATACAAATGTTAATGGAAGTAAAAGCAAGGACATGAATGCTGTCTGAACACACTGCACCTGATAAGTGTCTAGGTCGCGCAGTGCTGCTCGGAGAGCAACACAGTCTCAGTCCCTCAAGGATCTCAGTGACCTTTTTGGGGGATTGTTACAAAAAATGAGATGCATGTTGCTGTGTGTTTTATTTATTTATTTGCCAAGATATTGTGGAAGTAATTGCAAAAGCAAAAATAGCTACTTTCTGTATCATTCCTTTAAAAAGTCAGCTCACCTTGATTGTGCAGCACTTGCAATAGATGTTTTTTCATTTCGGTCTTCGTCTCGCTCAGATCTGGTGTCACATGTTCTGACATGTTGAACATATGCATCCCAAGAGAATGAGAGTTCATAGTCCACTGAGAGAAGATGAAGGATAAAAAGTGTAGCACATAAAATACACTGAAGGGAGCCAGAACTCACTCTCAGTCAGTCACATATCCTCAGTGCAACAAACTACATGTTTTTACTGACTGCTTTCATACATACACTCTGTTGTATTTATTGTGTTTAAAATTCCAACATCTAAACTAAAAAATTTATACACTTTTATTAAATCACAACAACAGATTTTCCCAAGCACAATAAGCAAATGTAAAGTAGTCGGTAATTTATTTTTCTATAGTATTTACATGTTATTTTTTGTGGTGCACTGATATTTATGAGCAGATGTTGTGGAGACATTCAATCCAAGAGATAATGAATCATTGGATCTGTCATAAGAGAAAATGTTCATCTTTATATGTGAATTATGTTATGTGAATTGGTACACTGAGGTTGCCTGGAAGAGTCAGTGATAATTGAGTGTTAGTGTCACAGTGGGACTTGATAAATATAAAGTTACATAAATGTACACTGTAATTTTACCTGTGGATAACCTCCACTGAAATGCGAGAGGAGCCGAGCATGAGGTCACACAATGTGTTTAATTCATAAGCGATCTGCTCTCTCTCACTCTCTCACACACACACTCAAATTTTAGCGTACTTATCTTGCCTCTCCTTCTTTTTGTCACCTTCTCTGCATAATCATCTCTCCACTGATCTGAAATAATCTAGTGGCCTAAAAATATATGTGAGAATTAGTGCAGACACTTCTCGAGATCTTGATAAGGCACCTTTAGCAACTATTATTTATTTTCACAGATTTCAAAGCTCAGTACTCAGATGTAGTAACACTACCTGCTGAAGGAATGTGTCACAGTACTAAGAATCTGCATACACGATGGTGACAATAACCAATAATACTGGTTATACTGTATATGGAAGATTTGTGAAAATTAGATGATTTAGTGCGATACAACCACACAGCTATGGCCTAGATGTTCTTTTTGTGAAGCTTTCATGACATAAAAGGCATGTATTTTCTGCTGCTCCTTTCTCCCTTTATTTATTTTATATTTATTTTTTAAATGTTTAAAATTTTGGTCCTGATGTCGTCCAGTTCTTCAGCCTGTTCACTGGAGACGCTTCCCTGATGTTTGTTGTCACAGATTTGTCACAGCTCAGAAATCTAAGTTGCTCTTAGTGAAACTGAGCTATGAAGCTTTAATAAATGACTTTTTTATCATTAATTACAGCTCACAAACACCATTTAAATGGTCATCAGGAAGTGTCTTTATATAACTTATAATTGTGGGCAATGTGTAAGTTTTAATGAAATCTGTCACTGCATAGTTTGTGTGATTTAGTACATAGTAATGAAGTTCATTATCTTCATGAACAATTTATGCAATATGAATTTCAAATTGCAAAAGCACTTTAACACAGTAAGAAAATTTGCATACAATGTAATGCATCAATGATTGATGAAAAAATTCAAACACACGTAGTCTATTAGGATACTAGGATAGTCAATCAGCACTTTTTTAATAATCAATTAATTCCAAGAAAATTGGAAAAAGTGGTGCTGCTTTCAGTCATATAAATAGTTTAGCTTTTCTATATTTTATAGTTGTTTTTTTTTTGTTTTCTCTATTTTTATAATTGTTAATTAACTATCAACAATTAATAAAAATAAATAAATAAATAAATAAATACATAAACTGTGCATTGACATCAAAATAACCACATCCAGCCTTAGATACAGTGCATGCAAGGTGTTTAACAGTACATGTCATCCCTGCTGTTTTCTTAGTGTCCTGACCACTACACATTTTGTAGTTCATCCTGTCTTTGAAAGTGTTTTACTTTGCCACAGGTCAAAGCATTAAAAAAACATAGATTCATGTCATCTTTCCACAGAAAGTCACAAAAGCTTGATGGCAAAAGGTCTTCATTGGCTGTGTACACACTGTGTGTGTGTTTATCCTGCAGAGTCAGTTCATATACACTAGATGTGTATGACATTGACATGGTATAATGATCAACCACCGCAGTGCTATCAAGTGACAGCATCGCTTTGAATCATTTATGAGGTCAAGTTTACCGTAATCACATCTGTGATTATGTTTCACCTTTGCACGATCCTGTGAAAGGAACGTCATTAAAACAAGGTGAAGAACTACTTAGTGAAGGTCGTCATGAGGGCAGCTTCAATCTACTATCCTACATCTGCAGCTAAATAATGGACCTCAGTCTCAAGCCACACAACATTGGGAGCCCACCATTAATTTACATATTATTTCCATGGGATTATCATCTATATGTGGAAAAACTGGCATCTCACTGACATAACCTTCAATCAGAGAGAACCATGCGCTTTGAGAGAGTCAGGAGAGAAAGAAAGAACACTCATTAAAGTAGATAAAAACAGCAGAAGATACTTTAATAATCTCTGCTGGGAAAACAGCTGTTGAAATAGCAAATACGCTAATGAATAGGAATTATGGCAAAGTGGGTTATGTAAACATATGCAAGTGAGAATTTAAACACTGAATAAGCTGAATTGAATATGTGCCTGTTTGCAAACCCAGTATTAACCAAGCTGAACTCTTGCTAAATGAATCTCATTTTTCAAATAAGAAGTCTACTTATTACTAAATAGTAACTGAGTAACACTAAGGGTACATTAATTATCATGAATCTATGCAAAATACATAACACCATTGATAACTCATAACAATTCAGAAACCTCAGTAGCGTAATTAATGTATTGTCCATGCATTAATACATGATATTGTTAATTTTTATGAAGTCCTGATGGTTCATGTAGTGTTACATGCATGAATTTATGATAATTTATGTGCCCATCCCATAAAGTGATACAAGTTCTTCCTGTTTTTGTGTGTGTTGGAAAGAGAGTCAGTGGTATTGCCTGTCACGATCTGTGTCTGACTTCTGGGTTTGGCGGTTTATTAGTTAGTTGTACTTATTGTCTTAGTGTTTCCTCCATGTATCACTGTCACTCCTTATTTACTCCTTGGCTAATCAGCCTCATTGCTGGCACCTGTCTCACTGACTTTCAGTCTCCTCCTATTTCAAGCCTCTTCTCAGGTAGTCTATTGCATCTTCAATACCTCTGTCAATACCAAAGACAGACCTGACCTTTCCTTAAATAAACATAATTTCTGACACCCAATCTGGTATTTTTTCACACATGTTTGCCTGCACAGGAAAATCCTAGTTTCATTAAATGTCTCAGAAAGTCATTAAACATTGCAGCTATTTGTGCTTGATAGAGGAGACATGGAAGGAACATAGAATGGTTTACTGATATTCTGCACATGACCCAGGCAGATTGAGCTTCTTCCTATGAAAAGTTCAATTTTAGCCCAACATGAATTACTACCACTCATACAATTTTTTTAGAAACTGTGGCTCAGTTTCTCACAACTCTAAATACAAACGGATGGTCTGAGGGATAATCATATGAGCAGTGCGTGTACTGTTTTGGTGGAAAGAGTCATCTTTGAGAAAAGATAATATGGTTTTGAGAGCTGTGTTTCATTTTCATTTTGTGTTGTCAGAGTAGATAACTGCTTAGAGAGTTTAGAGGGTTGAGAAACAGAGCCATTATTTCTGGAAATGTGTTTCCGGGATTGACTGGAATTGCTTCCCACTCCAGAGCTGCACATTATAAATGTCACGCCATTAATACACAGGTGCCAGTATCTGTGTAAAACACACACTGGAGCGTCTTTAAGACTGTGTTTTAAAGTGCAGTGTAAATAGGCAAAGTCCAGACAGTTCAGACACTGAACCCCAAGTTGAACTGACGTGAAGTTTGTGTTGAACACCTTTTGTGTTTCCAACAACTTAACACTGTGACCCACACATGCAGGACTGTATTAGTGTGTAATGATGAGCACATGCTACAGTTCAGGGTTAAATATTAGTTCATTGTTAATTGTTTGTATCTGTCTCTGCTCTACACATGCTGGGCACTTTTATTTGTTTAGAAAACTATCACTGGAAAAATCTTTAAAAAACAAACAAACAAACAAAAACAAATTTAAATAAAATTAAATTTGAAAACAAACGTTTCCATGACAGCATGGATGACATAGTTCTACTAGGCTGGCTTTGAATTTCCATGACAACTTGTCTGGCTTTGAAGTGTCAGTGTTGTCCTCTGTAGAATCTCTACAGACGTCATTCACCTATAACCACTTTGACACAGAAGTCAGTACGTTACACAGTGAACCCGAGAAGCACAAATCTTAGTCAGTATGCAGGCTAACAAAGTTAAAATGGTCTCATACACCGAAGACGAGCCTCTAAATCTTGTTGTGAGGGAATGGTACAACAGTGCCCTTCAACGACCTTGCTCAATCGAGCTTTCAGCCAGCCAGTCAGAGCAAAAGACTGTCATGGCTTTGAAAAATCCCAACCAAGAGGGGGATAAAGTCAATAACAACTGGCAATT
Organism: Helostoma temminkii; assembly: GCA_900302695.1. Taxonomy (NCBI): domain Eukaryota; kingdom Metazoa; phylum Chordata; class Actinopteri; order Anabantiformes; family Helostomatidae; genus Helostoma; species Helostoma temminkii. The sequence goes on along the minus strand of OMLM01006389.1, from coordinate 474 downwards.
TGATGAAGAAGAGTTTCCATTGCTCCAGAGAAAACCGGTGACACAATCCAAGCGGGGACACAAGCTGAAGACTCGACCTATGAAGAAGTCACGTCTTCTAGTGAGCTTTGGACTGGCATTAACACACGCGAGACAACCAGCTGTGAAAGCTAGATCACAGTCTGCTGTTGTAAAACCGGTTACCATTGTGGAGCATCCAGTGAACGTCAAATCCCAAGCGGAGGTGAGTTCACAGCAGCAGCCTGATGTAACAGTTCAGAAACCATCGACCAACTGTATTCAGCAGACTGCTGCTGGAAACATGTTAAATAAGAGCACAAGGCAGACAGCTGTGACAACTGAATCACAGTCTGCTGTTGTGAAAGCAGTTACCACTCTGCAGCGTCCAGTTAAATACATATGTCAAGAACATATGGAGGATAAGACGATGACTCAACCTGCGAAGAAGTCGGGCCCTCGAGTGACCTTCGGACC
>OMLM01006385.1:0-11176 GCA_900302695.1 Helostoma temminkii | reverse complement strand
ACTACTACTGTAATTCCCTCCTAATAGGATGTCCCAGTAGCTCCCTAAAAAGCCTCCAGCTGATCCAAAATGCTGCAGCCAGAGTTCTGACTGGAATTAGTAAGAGAGATCATATTTCTCCTACATTAGCTTCCCTCCATTGGCTCCCTGTAAAATCCAGAATAGAATTCAAAATTCTTCTTCTCACATATAAAGCACTTAATGATCAAGCCCCTTCATATCTTAAAGACCTCATAGTAACATATCATCCCAGCAGAACACTTCGTTCTCAGAGTGCAGGTCTACTTGTGGTTCCCAGAGTTTCCAAATGTAGAATGGGAGGCAGAGCCTTTAGCTATCAAGCTCCTCTACTGTGGAACCAGCTCCCAGTTCATGTTCGGGAAGCAGACACTGTCTCTACTTTTAAGACTAGACTTAAAACTTTCCTGTTTGATAAAGCTTATAGTTAGAACTGGCTCAGGTGACTCTGAAGTCCAGTTCTCAGTTATGCTGCTATTGATTTAGACTTCTGGGGGACTTCCCGTCGACACACTGAGCTCCTCCTGCTTTGTCCATCTACTGGTACGCCACCACTGCCTGTTATTAACTTTGTGTCCTTTGTGCTTCTCTCTCTCTCTCTCTCTCTCTCTCTCTCTCTCTCTCTCTCCTGTGGGTATCATCGGCCCTGAAGCTGTGTATTCCAGGTGTTGAGCTGCTGGCTCATACAACCTGCCTGCCTGTTGCTTGTTGTTGTTGTTGTTGTCGTCATTGTTTTGTGACCTGTTGTTCTTTTCTCTCTTTCCTTCCATCCACCCCAACCGGCCGAGGCAGATGGCCGTCTACCTTGAGCCTGGTTCTGTTGGAGGTTTCTTCCTTTCTTAAAATGGAGTAAAACAGTCGCCTGCAAAGAGAAGGTAAGGAGAAGGTTTGAATCAGAGAGAAAGCACTAAGATTTCATTGGGAGGTGAAGTTTTTTCATGCACAAGGTGGGAAAGGCTGTCAAGTAGAATTTAGAGCATCATGGGAGCCATGTGGTCAGAGAGGAATCATACAGAAACCCCACCACCACTCCACACTGTGCTGTGTTCAGACAACACCATTTAAAACCTCCACAGTTAATATGGAGAAAGTTTTATTATTTAGAAATGATTGATTGACAGTCACCAATGTAAAAAACGGAATATTCCTGTTTGTGTTTCTGTTTAAAATGCTTTATTAGTAGTGACGACAGCCCAGTTGGTTTACAGAGCTCCTCTCTACATTCCTGCTGGACAGAGCCTACTGTCGTTTTCTAGTTTTTAGTAACAATGGCAGAGAAAACAGTTTTTGAAGTAGAACTGGTGATTTTATGAGTTTGTGAACCAAAATTGAAACAGTGAAGAAGGGTAAAGAAGAAACTGAAGACAAAAGAAGCTAGAAAGAAAGAAGTGAAAGAATAACCGACTGTGAAGAAGTGACTCTGCATATTCTTCCATTCATTAATGGAGGTCGTCTTCCCTCCCCATGCTGGCAGGTGTAGAATCAAGTCCCCCCTCCAGCTGCAGCTGCAGTGAGTCCAGCCAACCCCACACACACCTAAAGACAAGTCTTGAGTCAGCCTTGTGGAGACTGAGGGTTTGTTATCCTCAGATGGGGGGGTGAGTCCCCACATGCACGGCTATGAACCAATCCGCCCCCCCACCGTGATGAATAAATAACATACAAACAGTCCTCGGCCATCCATTAATCACTGGATCTCCATCTGTCTGTTAGCACTGATGGAGCTGCTGTAACTCGTTGCATCAGCACGTTTTGAAACTCGTCCTCTGGGGAGCGTGCAGGCGGCGAGTGGGTCGAGCAGTGCCAGAACCACACACGCACCAGGGTTGTGTGCATGAGGGGAAGCGCACGGTGCACTGCAGCGAGCGGGGAGCAGCGAGCTGGCTCTGGGTGTTGCCCTGCAGCCCCCACCACCCTTCACCCAGTTGGTCTGGACTCTGATTGGCTGTGGATGTGGGGGGAAGGTGGCCGAGCAGAGTGCGACACCCCGTCCGCTACCACCTCCCCCAAGAGGTGACCCAGGGAGATTAACACGTGCTGCCAGGGTTAAAGGTCAAAGCCTGCTGCTTTTGTCGAGTGGGACGCCAACAGGACCACCGCCGCTGCTGCTGCTGCGACCACCAGTGCTACTGCAGTACTGACTGTCTATACTGCAGTTTCACTGTGGTACTGCAGTATGTGCTGAGTTACAGAATATCACTACACAGTGTATAGTAATCTTGTACTCTATCTTCAGAAGTGTTGTGTTTGTGAAACAGGAACTGCAGCACTGGAATTTCCCACTGGGCTTAATAAAGTATGTGTCTACACACTGTAGTATTACTTCACTCACTACTGCAGTATGAGTGTACCGACTGCATTTTTACTGTACAGACTATAGCTGAACCGTACATACTGCAGTACTACTGCAGCATATGTGTAAAAAAATAAAGTACTAAAATGTATTTGTGTACTGTCTGTAGTAATACTACGAATGATAATGATAATGGGTGTAAATGAGTCCGTAAAGTTCAGCAGCACCACTTGCTGCACCAAGGGTTCTGGTTCTGGCTCTGAGGAACTCATCAGCTGTGCTCCTAACCTTAAAGATGAATAAATCCCTCCTGCACGATGCATCAGTGCGATGTTGTTTTCTGTAAATGTTCAGTGACTGATCAGCAGCCGCAGCCATCAGACCTGCTGCAGGGCAGGTGGACTCCGGCCTGGAGCCTGATCCAGGGAACAGCCAGAGCTGGATCCAAGTTTCTTCAGCACATTTTCTGCTTATCGTTTTTGGATCTGAACCTGAAAACCTGTCATGAAGGAACGTTGGAGGTGAAACACGTGTGTAGTTTGACTGCAGTGTCCTGACCCAACCCTCACCCATCCTCTTCTGTAGACAGGTTAAAACAAACGCACCCAACCTACCGACAGCCGACAGCCCGTCGGGGGGAGAGGGAGGCTGCAGTTGTACGTCTAACGAAAGAAGATCCCAGAGTGGTAGGAGGCGTGCTGCTGCTCGTAATCAGCCCACCTTTACACTCTGCAGCGGAGCTTTCAGCACCGGTTGTATATTAACAGTGGTTCGACCGCCAGGTTGTGCAGCTGAAATGGAAAAGCCCCTGCTGCTGCAGGCTGCATCATATTCTGAGCCCAAATCTGAGCTCGGACTCAGCTCCTTCGATCTGGTTCTGGTTGCTAAATTCCTGTTTCACTGATCTTGTTGCAGCAGTGGTGCTATGCACCAGAACTAGAGCAGCTGGTAACACACATGTGGCTGTTTGTACCAGGCGCTGCTTGACTTCTCTCCTATATAAACACACAAGACAGTTTGATTGGGATTATGCAACAGTGAAACACCTGTATTGGCACAGTGATGAGGTTTACATGCTGCCGCACATCCAGCTGGTGCACAAATCTTTACAGTTTTCACTTTTCATGCATGTGAAAAAATGAATAGAATAATATGCAAACTCACATGTGGTAATGTAAACAACTGCACAAGATAAACTAGTGAGCTGCAGCGGTAAAACTCTCATTTAGATCCAAAGGAAAACGGTCCAACATGCTGGGAAAAATAAACAGACACGCAGGCCACGATCAGGATGGATTCCATCAAATTAGCAGACTCATGTTTCCATCTGGCCTTGCATCATGTTTCTGAAGAGTGGACAGCGGTGAGAGCCCAGCAGGCTCTCGGTGTGACACTTTGATAGTGGCTTCTGGACAGATTCCACAGTCAACCTGTGTTCAAACAGTCAGTTTGTAGTTTTCTACAGCAATTGTTCTGTGTCATTAACTTTGTTAGTAAAACACCTGTCTGCATCGCTAACTGTAGCGTGTTAGCGGATCGCTAACCGTGGTGCATCCTGGATCCTCAGGAAACACTACACAAAGTTCAGTGTCCAGGTTCATGTTGCTTGGAGTATTGTGGACAAAATACAAGCACTGCTGCCAAAGGTCTGATATATTTCACAGTTAGCTAGTTGGTGTAGCTGTTAATTAGCAGCTTTGGTTTGTCCTTCAGTTAGCATTAGCAGGTGAATGACACTTCTTCCGACAGATTTGCATGTTTTGCATGTTATTTTGTGACATATTTCCAGGATATGACCACTGGTGGCTCCTCACCTTCCCTCCTCTCTGCAGTGTGGCACACAGTCTGAGACCAGTCAAGATCAGCCAGAGAAGCCAACTGAGCTGTGCAACCACACTTTTACCATGAATATATCACATGTATCATCACCAATCATAAACAGTAGTTTACTATATGCATCTGACAGCTTCAGTTACTTTATCCCCTACTTTAACATATGATACGGTTCTTGTGTTTAACACATTTATACTTTGGGAACTTTTAGTATATTTTCATTTAACTAGTAAATAACGACCGAACTGTGCAACGTGTGTGAAGCCACACACTGTTCTTCAGTAAAAGCCAGTTGATCTGTGGTACATGCGTGTGTTCTGTGCGTAGGTTTTGTTTATACACCTGGTCGTAGGTGTTGGGCAGGAACACTTAGTTACCTGGAGCCTGTTTACAGTAATTACTGCTTAATGTGCTAATAATTTATTAGCATCAAAATGTTCATTATCACACCTTTAAAACCGCACAGCGCACCTGTGAGACTTTTCTAGTCTGCACAGGTTGGTGTTTTATCACCAACCTGTTGATGGAGAGATTTACAGGCAGAACGGAGCTATAAAAACCCGCTGCCTGTCATTGGCTGTTGTTCTGCAGCCAGAGCTTTCCTGGCTTCAGTCCAGCTCATCATGACTGAGCACTCAGTCTCTGTGTGCCTTTGTTTTTCTCTTCTTTCGTTCTTGGCTCAGGTTTGGTCCAGATCTGATTATAAGCACAGAGGTGTGAACGCTCCACAACGTCCGTGTGGAAAAACGGCTGCGTACGGTTCAGCAGCGGCACACGCTCCTGCTTTAACAGAGCCTGACAGTCAGAGGAGCGGGAAATACCAGCACACACAGGTATGATGAGCATACATGACTCGGTACTGCCGTGGTCTGTCACTGATGGACAGACAAACTCTGATGCTGGAGGTTTAATGTTGGAATCAGAGTAATAGGACCGATGGGTGTTATTACACATCACTGTTGGACAATAAATCTAATTTATGATGTAACAACACTACAGATCAGAGGTGCTCCAACACCAGTCCTTTATGACACATTAGGCAAACTGATGAAATGAACATGGTTACTGCTGCTGCTCACACACAGTTAACCTTTATTTGACTGATGAGTTGTGAGACTTTATATAATTCAAGCTTTCAAACCTGGTGCAGATCTTGCCACCAAAACGCTGCTTCGGTCTGGATCTGGACCACAAACCAGACTGTGAAGTGTGTGGGATCAGTGGGAACGACCCAAAGTAACAGAGCAACATGAAGAGTTAACTCCAACAGAGTAAAGTGTTGCTTGCTGCCTGTCAGCTACAGAGCTGCAGAGATCTGCTCTGATTTGATCAAGCTTTTACAGCTGGTTTCACGCTGAAGCTACTTTTACAGTCTAAAACTCACTGTCACTGCATGTTCAAGGCTGTTTAATGAACATGGTTTGTTCTGTGTTTGAGCGTAGAGTTCTGGCTCAGACCAAGGAGCCAGATGATCGAGGAGCAGGCGGCTACGAGCTAAAAACACAGTTTAAAGACAACAGCAGCACCAACCTGCAGCTGACTGACCGCTGCACATGTGATGACCTTCTATTGTGTCTGATGTTTTCATTTTTGTATACAGTTTATGTTGGTGCAGGTTTCTACCCAACTTTACACAAAAGCTAAATTTCACTGAGCTGAGGAAAGAAGATCCTCTTTAAATGGAAGAACAAGGCTCCAGACGGAGGAGCAGCCGGTGGCACTCCTACAGAGCGCCATGTGCTTTCAACAGGTGATTAACCTGCTTTGGTTTGTAGTGACTGTGCAGAAATCTCAGGTATGTGTAGCAGAACTGGTAAAATGACACTGTAAATGTTTTCTACAGCCTTGTTCATCACACTTTTGCCCCCACCTACGCTCCCAGGGCCTCTGTGGGTGGAGGGAGGGTGAGGAAGTGGTGGTTGTGGGGGCATCGGTCCAGAGTTTGCAGGCCGTCCATCACTCGTCCTGTCCTCCCCACACAGCTCAGCACAGCTTGCATAACGCTCCCTTTCCACCCCTCCAGCCTGAGAGGACACTCTGCAGTTTATGTGATCCCTCTGTGTGTATTTTTGTCTCCTCTCTAGAAACCGGAGCGATGCAGCGGTTGTGAAACGGTTGGCGAGTGTGTGTGTCATGCTCACTCATGGGGTGAGCTGGCTGAAAGTGCTGGCTCAGCACGATGGATGCTGGAGGTTAATGAAGCTGGTTGGAAAGGAGAGAAGGAGGCACAGAGATGGTGAAGTTCTAACTGGTCCCCGGCTGTTCCATCGCTTGTGTCGGTGCAGTGACCTCTGACCCTGCCGCTTCTCGTGCGCCAGTTGTCTAAAACATCCACTGAGCAGATGCCGACAAGTGAAAGTGAAATGTTTTCTACCATGAAGCTCACAAACAGCTGCAGTTCACATAGAGAAGGACTCTGGAAGCATTTAGAAGGTCTCTTCAGCATAAAGAAAGAACCTATGCAGGTCACTAATTCCTCAGTGACTATAAAAACATCCCGTGGGACGACTGCATCATTCTTCAGTGACCCTGAACATTATAAAGGAATATTAGAAGATGAAGGGACTACTGTGCTCTTCTCTAGCAATAAGCTGATACACCACGGAAACATTTAGGACCTCCTCAGCCGCAGGAACATTAGAAAGGACATAACCCTCCCAGTAAACGCTAGAACCTCTGAGAAGACTTCCGATCTCACCGACCACCGCTGTAGAAAACATTATTGTGTAGCTGGAGGCAACTTCACCCCCGAACACTTTCACTAATGTGACTGAATAAAACATGCTTGTGTTGGTAGTGCACACTTCATGTCAGGTAGGGTCACATGTCTGTTGCATGTATGAATATGTGTAAAAGAATAACATGATTTCACCCTAGTTTACTTCATTTGCTAATATTAGTTAATTATTATTAGATACCTATACAACGTTCGCTTGATGGAAAATTACCAGAGAAATGACTTGAGTCAGTACTCCTTCCATTCTGGTACCAGCAACACTGCAACGCGTTATTTTTGGAAGGTGATGTAGCCTGAAGTGAACGTGTTTTGCTGCAATGTTCCTTTGTTTTGCCTCCAGCTGTGACGTAATCATGACCCAGGCTGTAAAGGAAAAAGAGAAAGGAAACTTCTAGAACCATTTAGTGACCACTAGAATCCCCAACAGACAGTTGATATAAACCATTAGAACCATGTTACTTACCAGTGGATCCCTGAAAGGACTTCTAGAACCATCTGGTGAGAGGAAACGCCACAGCAGAACAGCCTTGGTTCTCCTTGTCAGGTTTTTCCTAGTGTTTTTTTAGAAAGGTCTTGCTCACTTGATGTTTTGAGGACAGGGGATGGAGAGCAATGTGTTACTGATCCACAATCTCAACCAGGTCTACAACTTACAACTTTTTGTAACTGTTTTTTTGTTCTGCTTTCTTGCATCAGTGGGGGAGGGGGTCATGAGGGTTATGGGGTGGCTGTGGATCAGGATGTGGCACGGTCAACCGCAGGTACAAAGTGCAGTCCATTTATCATTTTAGACTCTTTTGTCCCTGTGATGTTGAACACACCACTGGGCAGGAAGGGACAGGAACACCTTTACTGGTGGTTCCTATATGAGTCTATGCAGCACTACAGACTTCAGCACCTGGGTCCTTTGGAGTTCCGACGATGAAAAGGACCCCGGACCCCGCTGACTAAAACCTCCTAAGGTTCTCTTTACTCACTGCTACTAGTAACACCTAACACACCATCACCCGACCCAACCACCCAACAGACCCTTGGAACCTTCTTAAACCCACTAGAACCCGCTAGAGCAGGAGCAAAACAAGGACTGAGGCACGGTTCACAGAATAGACACAGAATCTATTTTCTGATGAATCAAGTTGGAAGAGTCTCAGACTCAGTGGTGGTTTTGTCACGTGCAGTCAGTGGGTGGACAGCGCCCCCTGCAGGTCAGACTGTCAGAACTGAGGAAGCTCCAGTCACTTTTTATCATCTCATCTGAACAGCACTGAATCATTCAGGCTGAACGACAAACAGGAAGCTGCTGTTTTTAAACTCTGGCCACAGAATAAAACTATGAATGATTATTGATTTTTAATTCTGTTTTTCTTCTGGGTCACGATTGAAAATTATTTCTGATTAAAGCTTCCAAAACAGATTTTTTAAGATTAAGATTTGGACGTTACTTAGAGGAGCACTAGTCGTGGCGTCTGTGGCCCAGTCACAGGATCGGTGGTTCGACCCCAGGCTCCTCCTGTCATATGTCAAAGTGTCAGGTGTCTCCCGGTGAGTGAGGTCACCTGCGCGGCTGCTCTGCCGTCAGTGTGTGAGCGAACAGGCGAATGAGAATCAGCACGAAAGTGCTTTGAGCAGCAGTGATGTACCAGAGCAGAGCGTTTACCACGTTTCAGTCTTTTATATTAAAATCACACTTAATTCATTTACTGATCAAATTATCTGAACTCCAGCTTCAGAACATTTGGCTTTTCTCCAGTGACCCTGCCGCTCGTCAGCGTCACTTCATGCTTTGTAAAAGCCTCGGTGCTGCATCGTGTAGCCAGTCTCTTTATGTGCTGGTGCTTTTGTGGGCAGGTGCCTTCCTCGTGGGGCGTTTAAGGACACCAGCATTTGATGGTCGGCTGCCAAAATCAACACGGATGATGTCAACAAATCAAAGTCAGAGGACAAACACTGAACAGGCTCGGACACTGTGAAGAGATGGCCGCGATTAACGTCTTCAGTGTGTCCTCAGATGCACCAACAACAGCGCAGTGTGTGAATAACCTGCAGGAGACTCGCTGAGCTGCAGGTATGTGGTGCTGACTGGCTGACACACCTGGACAGCTGCCCAGGTGGCGGCAGCCAGAGATAAAGCTGATACAGTGTGTGAGTTCAGAATCATATCAGAGTAACACAGAGCTCAGATAAGACGAGGGTCATGAGACAAGACAATGTAGACCAAAGGTCACGGTGACGACTGCACAGAGAAGCGTGACAGTGAGTGTGTGTCTGAGCCAGGAAGTAAAGGTGAATCTGCACCAATGAGGATCGACGCTGTCTCTTCACTGGGCCTCCTGTTTCATCTCTTCACTTCTTCCTACATTTATCTGACGACTGAAACCTCCAGAAACTCACGAGGACTTATAATCCTCATTTTTTCTTCGTTTCTCTCTCCTCTCCGTTCCTACATTCATCTTTCCTTACTGGACACCTCCTTTCCTCCATTGCACCCTTTTCCTGCCTCCTACCTCCCTTACTTCCTCCTGCCTTCTCCTTTACTTCTTTCTCCCACGTGCTCCTTTATTTCCTTCCACAACACTGATGATGCCAAACGGATCTGAACATGTTAGAAAATCAGCCGGGGAAGATGTGTGAATAGTTTGTGGACCAGCAGCCAAGAGAAATACGGGAGGCTCCTCTGGGAGTGTGGTCACCAGTACAGAAGGCTGTGGTTAAACTGGGAGAGTCTCAGTGTGACTGTGTGTCTCTGTCCAGCAGGGTGGAGCTGGGAGAAGTTAAACACTTTCAGCTCAGAGCAGGAGAGTGAGGGTGATCCAAGATAAACAGCTGCAAACGCTCTGCTGTTGGATGCCGTTCCTGAACCGTCATGAGTCACTGAAGCACTTTTGGACTTGTTCAGCTCTGCAGAGCTGAAACCAGGTCCAGGTTTCACCTCAGAGGTCAGAGGTCATGCGATTGTGCAGCTCCAGGCAGCAGCAGTGAGGCTGGAGGATTTAGATTCAGAGCAGCAGGTTCTGCTTCACAGTATTCACAGCACTGACAGAGTCAGAGGTTGGTAAAGTGTGTCATGTCACTGGTGAGGAAGAGGAGGGGCAGAGAGACAGTCCTCCAACATCTCAAACGCAAATATTAAAGAATCCTTGAGCTGTGGCACTTCTGGATCCTGACGTGTGGATTTTGTGCCACAGATCCACAGTCTGCAACATGCTAAGAAACAAAGTAAAGCACCAATGAAGAAGAAGGCTGCAAGCCGTCAGGTGCGGAAGGAACCGCCGTACGGCCGTTCAGTTTCACGGAGCAAACAGAAGACGAGCACAGGAGGAGGCTGAGCGCAAACACAAACTGTCTCTGCCTTTAAGATCAGTTACTGTTTGGTGGAGTTTGGGCCTCAAGACCAGTTCTTCCAGTTCAAACTGGGAGCGACAGCTTCCTGTATGGAACTAAACGTGTGCCGGGGACACTGGTGAACCAGACTCATTAGTTATCAGCTGTTCAGTGGCTCAGATCAGTGCTGGGTTCAGTGTGTTCAATTAAATAACAACCAGAATAATTCTGTGCTGTTTGGACAGAAGCTCTGAACGTGTGAACCTGAAAAGAAACAAAGGGAAGAATGTTTCAGATCAGATATCAGGTGAACTCAGGTGAGGGTCACCTGATGTGTCACTGTTTCACTGATTGATTGATCGACAGCTGGTTCAGCTTATCAGCATGGCCAAAGTCCTGTGTGTGTGTGTGTGTGTGTGTGTGTGTGTGTGTGTGTGTGTGTGTTTCAGTCACTTTCATCATTTTCTTATGCAATCACTCTGCAAGCTCCACATCTGAATATAGAGAAACACCTCCACCTGCTGGACCAAACCCAAACTGCAAGAACTGTGATCGGGTTCAGAGGGTCTGAGGGTTCTGTGAGAGACACAGTCCACCGCAGAGAGACACAGAGACATGGAGACACAGTCCACCGCAGAGAGACACAGAGACATGGAGACACAGTCCACCACAGAGAGACACAGAGACACAGAGAGACACAGTCCACCACAGAGAGACACAGAGACACAGAGAGACACAGTCCACCGCAGAGAGACACAGAGACACAGAGACACAGTCCACCGCAGAGAGACACAGAGAGACAGTCCACCGCAGAGAGACACAGAGACACAGTCCACCGCAGAGAGACACAGAGACACAGAGAGACACAGTCCACCACAGAGAGACACAGAGACACAGAGAGACAGTCCACCACAGAGAGACACAGTCCACCACACTGCAGCAGGTTAGACACCACTGTTTAGCATAGAAACACT
>OMLM01006384.1:0-21392 GCA_900302695.1 Helostoma temminkii | reverse complement strand
ATGCTCCCAGCTTTGTGGGAACAGTTTGGAGCTGGCCCCTTCCTCTTCCAACATGACTGTGCACCAGTGCACAAAGCAAGGTCCATAAAGACATGGATGAAAGAGTGTGGATGAACTTGATTGGCCTGCACAGAGTCCTGACCTCAACCCGATAGAACACCTTTGGGATGAATTAGAGCGGAAACTGAGAGCCAGGCCTTCTCATCCAACATCAGTGTGTGACCTCACAAATGCGCTTCTGGAAGAATGGTCAAAAATTCCCATAAACACACTCCTAAACCTTGTGGACAGCCTTCCCAGAAGAGTTGAAGCTGTTATAGCTGCAAAGGGTGGACCAACGTCATATTGAACCCTATGGATTAGGAATGGGATGTCACTTAAGTTCATATGCGAGTCAGGGCAGGTGAGCGAATACTTTTGGCAATATAGTGTATATTGTGTAGGAAATACTGAGTCTGAAATTTCCCGCATTTAATGAAGGCAGCATAATCCATCCTGTTAATCCAGCCCCCCGTGATAAAGAGTTTTGAGCCTATTAAGTTTTCAGACTTTCATGTTTGCCATTCAAGCAAATTAAAAACAGACATTTATTTGTGAAAATATACTATTATGAGGTAGGGAATAAAAAAATGGGTGAAAATAAAAATCATGACAATGCTGATGATTTTGCCCTTCACCTCAATCTGTGTTAGGGCTACAACCTACTACCTGGCAGATCGCAGATACGACATGTTGCCTGCTGTTCTCAGTGCAGACCTCTGTTCTCTACTAGGTGGAGTTGACAGGTCAGTGAACGAAACATTGTCTCTACATTATGTTTTGGAAGGAGTTTAATATTAGACATCTTTGTAAACACATTTAAATAAACCATCTGTACATTTCTATGCATATATGTTCACTCCCAAATCCAGGTATGCAATGAGTGTCCTGTGGGAGCTTGATGCACACACCCTTGCTGTCAACAAGGTGTGGTTTGGTCGCACACTCATCCGCTCCTCCTACCAGCTCCACTATGAGCTGGCCCAGGCCCTCCTCAATGGAGAACAGGTTGAGATACCAGAGCTGGCTAAGCTTGACTCTGGAAAGAGGGACGCCAAACTAGCTGAGCTCAGCCAGGCTCTGGAGATGCTGACACATGTGGCTAGACATCTTCGAGCACAAAGGGACAGAGGGGGAGCACTGGAACTGGAGGGAGTGGAGGTATGTTTTTTGTTTTTTGTTTTTTGGTCATACAGTTGAAATTACGATTATACATAAAATATGTAGAACTGATATGATATAAAATATGATCTATATGCTGCAGACTTGTTCTCTTGTTTGGACAAATGTTTATTTCTAATGTGTAGTCAAATGGAATCATGTTCATATAACCTAGTACCTGGCTAGTAAACTAAAAAAAAGAAAACTATTTGAACTGAAACAACATAAAAACTGCCCGTGCATTTTCATCATAATGACCATGTGGTTTTCACATGTTAAGAACAAAAAATACTTTTTGTTTAGGTCAAGATATTAATGGCATATAAAACACAATGCATTTTATTTTGAATTTTCTTTATCTATCACAACTGCCTGCTGTCATCTGCTAGGATAACATGCAGTGCTGGTTGTAGCACCACATTCACAATCATTCGATTTCAGCGTTGGACCTTACTAATGCTCTTGTAGCTGAAAGGGAGGTAATTCATGCAGCAGATGGGATGTCTGACACTAAGGCTAAGTATCTATCTCAGCAGATACACAATATCAGAAAGTAATTTCAGTGGGAATATTGTAATAAAGGTTGGGTGAATACTGACTACTCTACTGTGAAACTGGTGACAGTTTCCCCATTACACTAGTGTGCTTCATTTATGATTGTTCGTTGCCCATCTGTTAAAACCTGATATCAACTCTCCCCATTGTTCATCTATAAGACTCTCACTAATAAGCTGTCTTAGATATGTGTGATACATTGTGTTGTGTTATAGTAGATGTCATCAGTTCTGTGTTTGGGGCCAAATAGTTTGTACAAAAAAACATCATTTATTTATCATTTACCATTTATTTCACATGATGGAATCTTTATTGCTTTTCTGTTGTAGATGTGGTGGTGTTGCATCCTTTTCAGTAATATGGATTCAAAACTAAATGTTTGAAAATACAGATTTGGTAACAGGTCTACACTATATTGCCAAAAATTTTGGAACACCCCATCGAAATAATTTAATTCAGTGCAGAAAGCAAGGTCCATAAAGATACGGATGAGCACCACTTAAGCACCTCCTTAATTGGTAAAGTTGCATCAGCAGTGAAACTGTGCCTCATTGTTGTAGACATGATGTGTAATAGTTTTTGTGCAGCAATGGAGGTTTATGACACTAAGACATGAGATGTTTTGTACTACTTTTTGATATACACATCATACTTGTTAGTGATCTAATTGTATTTGTTTGTTTTTTATGACTGTCCCTGGGATTTGTTGACAACTAAAAAACATAATTGTCAGTGTTATCCTTTAATATAGATTCTAGCAACTTGTGAAATAAATGTTTTCATGATGATTAAACTGTAAAAATTACTCCAGGTCATCTCCTGACTCACACACAGGTTATATATATATATTTCACTATCCCTCTCCAGGTGCGAGCCCAGTTGGATGAGGAGAAGAACATTACCGCCCTGGTCCCCCGTCAGCCCTTGGAGGTCCATGAGACTGTGGCTGAGTGCATGATTTATGCCAACCACTGGGTGGCACGCAAGATCCAGGAGACCTTCAATCATCAGGCTCTGCTGCGGCGTCATCCGCCACCACGACAGGAGTTCTTCAGCCAACTGGTGGAAAGTGCCACAGCCAGGGGATTCACCATCGATACCAGGTGACTAGATTTTGATAGTGTCTTGTGCACAGCTGGGGAGGTGCATGTTATGCATAGCCACAGACTGGCCAGAGTTCACATGCTGACCCCTGTTCTCTACAACATAAAGACTAGCAAGATTTAATGATTTGAACATATAATTCTGTTCCTCCAGCACCAATAGGGCTTTAGCTGACTCTCTGAACCAGGCTGTGGACCCACAGGACTCACTGGTGAACAGACTGCTGAGAATGATGGCCACACAGGCCATGTCACAAGCTATGTACTTTTCCACTGGTGCTCACCCTCAAGACCAGTACTACCACTATGGTAAAAACACTCAGTGAGCTCTTCTAGTATTTTTCAGTTAAATGTGCAGTGACTAATTGTTTGTTACACTGTCGTCTTAAGAAGCTTATGAATTCTTTTTATTTCTGCACTTGTTTAAAAACTGTATTTATCAAAGCCTAATGTTTATTGTGGCTGAACTGGATGAACAGAAAAAGCAGTACTGATAATTGATGGATCAACTGATGTCCGTTTGTGTGTCTTAGGTCTGGCTCTGGATCGCTACACACACTTCACTTCACCCATTCGCCGCTACGCCGACATTGTGGTCCATCGCCTTCTTACTGCAGCCATTGATGTGGAAAAGGGTGTGAGCCCTGGGAAAGCATTAGCCAGTAATAAAGAACTGGAAGAAGTAGCCCAGCACATCAACAAAAAGAACTGGGTCAGTGCTGTTCTGTGATTTAGTTGTTTTGTCATGCACTTTCTAAATAAAATAAACTATTCTGAGCTGTGGCTGCTCTTTATTAAGCCCAAATTGTTTTACCTTTGACTTTTCCAGGCAGCCCAGCGAGCGCAGAAATTGTCCACAGAGTTATTTCAGTGTCTCTACTTCAGAGAAAGAGACCCTCAGACAGACCAGCATTGTGTGGCTGACGCCATCATCTATTCCATCCGAGACAACGGCGTGTTGGTGTTTGTCCCTGAGTAAGAAACTAACTTCTGCTTTCATAACCTCTTTAAACAAAAATTCTGTATTTGTGACTATTTTCACAGCAGACTAATCCAAAGCTGGCGTTCTAGTATACGATGCAGCAGGACAGTGTGTATGTAGGACTGACTCTAATTAAACTGTGATTACTGGAAAATGATATAATTAGTATTGCAGTAACATTTACTACTATGCCCAGTAAGCCCTGATTTTGGTAATTTGCAAGGCAGAAGATTTTAAATGAAATGTGAACCTTTGACCTTTGAATCAAAGTTTTGTGGGATGGAGGAACAACAGGTATCAAATAATGATCATGGTTTAGTCTGAAGTTCATAAAGTGTCACTATTGAATATTGGAGGATCCTGGATCAAAGAAAATAGGATCTATTGAGAATCCAGTTGGTGAACGTGTAATAATTTACCACAGGAATTATTTTGCCATTATACCAGGAAAATCAAAGGCTGGACCCCCCACCTTCAGTTAGTTGCAGGTTTCACCAGTTTTCCTCTCATGAATACACCTGTGTTGTCCCCAGGTATGGTGTGAGGGGGCCAGTGTATATGAAGAATCGGGAGAACCAGGTTGTGGCTGTAGGACAAAACGGCAGCTGTGAGTGGCAGAGCGGCTCAGTGCGACGATCCACAGACCACATCACCACCACTTCTGCCTTTGGCACCTCCACCTTCAAACTGTTTGACCACATCACAGTAAGTGTCAAGACAGATTTGTTTATTTTAAAAGTGCCCTGTGAAGTTGTTTCTTACCAAAAGGTGTTGTCACGTGGTGTGCAAATACGTACAGTTTCATGTGTAAAAATGTGAAAATCATTAGCAGTATAAACCACAACAGTAATCAAATAATTGATGTGTGATGATTAATAGTGTCTAATGGCACCAAATATACAAAGTATAGCAGCTGTGTCAGCTAGCAGCTAGTGTCAAAAAGAGGAGTCAATGAATGCACACTTGCTCACTACTATATAAAGATATGCTATTTTTTTGTATGCTGTAATTTATTACATTAGTTTTTTAGATTACACTGAGCTGTAGCAGATCATTTCTCCTGGCAAGTTGCAGTGGACTTGCAGAAACTAACTTTCATAAACTTTTCTTGCAGTTCAGTCTCACAGTGAACAAATAGTTTGAGATACAGGACAATTGCCAACTAATAAAAACACCTAATTTAAAACTATGTTGTCTCCAAAAGGTACATACCCCAGGCAGAGAAAGAGAGAAATACCCAAAGGATGAGATACAGATAATATACTATGTTAAATACCCAAGTGATATTTTACTTGCAATCTGCAGGTCTTTGTTATTAGTAAAGTATTCGATGTGGGTTTGTAACAGGTTTCAGATATCTGTTATTTGTATTATCTTCTTTCCACAGGTTCGTATTTCTGTCCACTCGACACGTTACCACGCAGACAGTCTAAATCTTGAGGTCATCAGCAACAAGCGTCATCACGGCGCCCAGCCCCAGGAGCCTCACTCCCAGGGCCGCAGCCAGCTGGTTCAGGAGGTGGTACGTCTGGCTGAGGAAGCGTACCAGCAGGCCCAAGAGAAGAAAGCACAGCGGCCCAAACTCTCTAAAGAGGAGAAAGAGTTCTGCCAGAGCAGAACTCCTAATCTGTACTCACTCCTGGAGGAGATCAGAGAACTGGCTCTGATGGACCTGGAAATGGTTCCTCCGGTCTGTGCAACAAAAGCATAGATCAGCTGCAACATGGATACAGCTATGTATTAAAGAAAGGACAATTAGTCCTTTAATATCATGGATGACTGATGAACTATTAGTGAATATCCATGATGAATTATTGTTAATCTGTATCAGAACTGAGCAGAGGAGGATTTTCTTCTTCGCAGATATGTAGTTTTTCATTTAAATAAAGTCTTTAATGACTTTAAACAGGAGGAAAGTTGTGAGACCTTGGTAATAATAAAAAATAGAAATAGTCTTTTAGGGAAAACAGTGTAAACACTGAGATTAAACGACTTATATCACTGATATTTTTACAAAATTGGTGACACTTTTAAATAAGCATATACTAATACATGAATTTGGATAAATTTTTAAAACAGCTTTCTAAACATCAAGTTTTAATAACAAAGTACTGTTTATCAGCGTATGGTAGCATGTATAGCCCAACCAGTGCTGTATGTTTCTATGCAGATACCAAACTTGACATGAGGGTAAGATATCCAATAATATTAGGTAATACTCATTTTTTTAATTGGATAACTTTTTTGACAATAATCCATTCATTGTGGTTATTAAAAAGTTGATTCAGTTATTTTTGTTTACCATAACTATGATTCATGCATAAAGTATCACAGATATTACTATTTTGTAACATGGTTGTGTGCTATATGTGTGAGCTTCAGGATGGATAATTAAACCTGTATAAATACAGATTTAATCTATTATTCACTAAGAGAAAATAGTGATATTTATGCAGCCAAAGCATTATAATGTCCAGAAATAATTTGGGAGGAAATGTTTATTGCTTTGCTTTTAAAGAATTAATACACCAACTATCAACTGAACTGTCATTCATAAAAACAATTTAAGGTCACACACAGATTGAACAGTGACAAAGTCTTAACACGTTGCTGCAGAAACCCTTTATGCTTTATCATTTATGTTATTAAATACACTGCAGTCACACTGACCTAATACATTACTGGTTTTAGGACATTTTTACTGTCTTCTGAAGTTTTCATTCATTCAATGATTAGCTTGATAATGAAAATAATTATTAGGGCATTACTGAACAACTCTGCACAAGGGTGCACTACCTTTATGCCAAAACTTAAAATATAAAAACATGAACAGGTGTGTGAATCGTCACCTGTAAACCAGCAGCAGCCATGAAAACAGAAGAACAGGAATTCAAGTTGGCTCTTTCCAGACCCTCAGACACAAACACACTCACACACAAGTGAAGCTTACACAAAGACTGCTGCGGCACTTCAGCATCAATCTCCATCCTCACATCTGTTGCTGGATTGGTGGTCAGAGCTTAAGCTCGTCGCTTTCTCTTCCCAATGCAGAGCAGATTCAGCTGAAGGCTGCGAGTCTTTGTGTGGAAGGCTGTCTGATTCTTGTTTGCTGCTGTCGACTGGCTCCTCGTCCAAGTCCTCCACATTCTCATCCTGATTGGTTGAACTGTTGGGAACGTTTGCAGAAGTGTCTGCTGATGTAGGTGCGTCAGTCTGGGAGTCTGAAAGATCTAAAATAAATGGTTACCTGATTAGGGCTACAAGTGACAGGTATTTTATTCTAGACTGTTTTGTCTATTAAATGTCAAAATTGTAAAAAAAAAAATGCTTTGTATTATTTCCCACACATTAAGTTAGTGTGTTTGTATGTCTTGGTTTCTTTGACTGCCAAAAACTTTACTGTCACACACTTTTAAATTGTGACAAGCTGGAATTATGAAATATTTGTCATTGTTGCCTGAAGGTGACTAATATATTACACTATTACAATATAAATGGTCTATGGTCAATAGGTATAAATAGGTTTTCAAATATGAAGATCTGCTGGTTTTCTCTGTTTCATTTCCTTGTAAATGTAATATTTTTGTGTGTTAATTTTTTTTTCACTATTTAGTTCTGACCTTTCATAGACTTTCATTCAGCCCTAACCCTGCTGTTTTCACATCAATTATTTCTTTATCACAGAACTCATGCAGTGCCGCTCACCTGTTTGCTGCTGCTGGCGGGCGAGCCTCCTCTCCAGGGCCCGCTGTCTGTTCAGCTCCATGCGTCTGTGTTGCTCCTCAGTCAGTGAGGGGGCAGCTGGTGCTGGGGTAGAGTGGACTGGTCCTAAGTCGATAGGGAAGCTTGTGCCACTAAATGGATCAGGATGCCCAAATACCTCTAATTCAGGCTCAGCCACATTATCACCTACACCAAAACAAGTTTTTAGATTTAGGTGTGTTGATGTGTATTTCACATTTCTGAATTCAAACCACTCATATCCTGTATAAAGATAAAGGTCAGTGTGGTTGGTGTGGTTTTAATCACTTACCATCTTTATCTATAAAATCGTCATGTGTCAGAGGCATGTCCAGTCGTATCCGTTTGAGACAAGTCTGCCAAAAGACAATTACAAATTATGCACTATAGAAATCCTACTCACTTTATGAAAAAAATTTGTATCTTCATCTCACCTGCACTTCCTTCTTCTGGCCAAGCTTCTCCACTTTGTCAATGAAGTCTTCAAACTGCAGTTTGGGGTACAACCTGTGGGCCCAGTTCTCCATCTTCTGCATCAGCAGCCGCAGGTTCTCAGCCTGATAGGACAAACACACATGATAAAGTTTTGCTGTTAATTATATGAAAAAACAGGCAGTGTACACAGTGTCTATGTTTGTCTTTTTTCAGACGTGTCAGCTCCTACCTCATGTCCTTTGCCTTTGAAATTGACATTTTCAAAAAGTGTTCGCAGAGCTGGAAGTCCTCTTTCTGAGATCAGCCTGAAGGAAAAAAATAAGTAAAGTGATAAAACTAGTCCCACTATGATGTGGGAAAAAAAGGGAATTTGCAACCTCACTATTTGTGTCTATTTAGAAAAAGTCACAAAGTTTTTTTAAACTTGCAAGTCAGCAACAAAACCAACTTCACTAGTATTAAGTTAGTTCCGCTAAAAGTAAATATTTATAAAATCCATGTAGCTTGTGTGCACATTATATCATGTACTGCTCATATGCTTTTATCTCAGTTTGTTGTATGTGCTTTACATCAGCAAACTTCATGTGCTTTGTAATTCTTCATTCAGTTTAAATTCTCTGTCACGATGTCCAGGTTACCTCTGAGCGTCCAGCTTGGGTTGTGGTCTCTTCACTCCTTTCCTTTTAGCGGCAGGGACCTCAGCCAGCTTGGACACATCACCTTCTTCCTCTGTTGCATCAACCACATGTCAACAGAGCAGGTGGTCAACAAGAACAGAAAAACTTCTGAGGGACACTACCAATCATTTTCTGCACTTTTTTTAAAATTGTTCCTTTGACTGACTGCTTTTGACAGCAGCTCACAGGCAGCTTCTCACCATTTGCGAAAGGATCTCCCTCCTCCTGTCCTCCCTGGTCTGGGGAGTGAGGTGGTGGGAGCGGAGGGAAAGCTTCATCCTCCAAGCTGTCGAGCTCAGGAATGTCATACCGGCCATTTTTTGTTGGCATTGTGCGTTAAGGTCTTGAGAAAAGATGCAGCAGAAATTACAGTCAGCAATGGTGGTATCAAGTTCACATTAGTTTAACTGCTACAGTATGTGGCTGAAAAAATGGTCTAGATTCATGTAGTACAGTAGTTTCTCATTTAGCAGCTGCATTTACACTAAACAAGGTTCGTTATACAACTGAAATGACTGATGTGAATTAAAACACACACCACACAGAACAACAATGTAAAAACTGAAGTATTTAAATAAAATATCCACTTACTAAACATACAAGTCTGAAACTAAATCCTTGGAGCAGCCCTTAAAAGCCCACAGACAGTAATGTTGTTTACATCAGTTACTATTACCTTATAATTCTGTGATGCTTTGTTTTGTCTTTAACTATATGACAGTATATAAACTTGTTAAAACAAGCTGTTAATGCAATAGTAATGATGATGTAATGACGTAATGAATGATTTTGTTTCCATTATCTTAATATCCAAGACCAAGATGACATGTTCAGAAGTCTAGTTTTGTCTGACCAACAGCCCAAAATCCACAGATATTAACTAAATAAACAAACTTAAATTATATAATACACCTAAAGCAGCAAACCATCATATTTACTGGCATAATAGTAAATTGAGTCTTGTGTTCGTCTATGCCATAAATTATTTGATGTTACATGTTGTACTAATAATCTGACTTTACAAACTAACAAGCTGCTGGATACGTTTTTGAGTAAAACTTCGAATTCATTTACTTGTAATGAAAATAATTTTTTATACTATACTGGATACTTATTCCACCGACCTACAAAATCCGTGCACTGATTTCATTTTCCCAATATTAAAGTGAGTATTGACATAATTTGTTTTCAAGTGTTAATATTAAGCGCAACTATCGGCTCCCGATATCTATTACTACTCTCCCCGTTGAGACATGCCAGTTATCGGTAACAAACATCACATATCGGTCAGCCACGGTATCTGCGACAGGAAGGCGGTAAACTTAACTAATGCTGCTAAAACACGCAGTAAACACTGCACTTTATCGTCATACAAAAAGACTCTTGCTAGGCTGGACAACCTGGGCAAAGGGGCATTCACGTCTTTGTATGAGCTTTGGCCAAACTTTTTGAGAACCGTGTGTGGCTGTAAAGGAAAAGAGTAAACACCGCGCTGCTAAGCTAAGCTAACGGCTTTGGATAACGTTAAGTTAGTGATGTCAGCGAAGTGTTAAGACATAAAGAACGAGTAAATCAAAGCACAAGTCTACAGTATTATTAAAGCTTATAATATAACACGTTGAAGATATAATAAAATACCGTATATGCCCATTAAATGTGTCTTACCAGTACCAGCTGTCCAGTAAGTGAGGGAATTAACTAACAAAACTGGAGACAACTATTTCCGGGTGAAACTGGGTTTTCTTTCAAAATAAGGTACAACAGCCGTTCATCCTAAATAACATGAATGAATGTACGGAAGTATGATTAAATGCATTTATACTTTAAAGGAGCACCATAACCAAAACAACTTATCAAGAACAAACAAAACGATTGTTTATTAAATGTAAGGCTATACAATTTAGAGACTTTATACATTTTAAAGCAGGTAGAGTCAGTGTAAAAAGCTGTCTGAAGATCTGAATAACACACATAAAAGTATGGACGTCACATACCATAAATAAATGCGCCACAGGCCAATATTTGGAGATCACGTCTTCGGTTTAACCCATGTTTAACAACCAGCTGCGCTTGTGGCATGTGTTAGAAAGTTTCTAGAACTATCAATAATAACATTCAAGCTTGGAAAAACGCCTAAAAAAACCAAGACTGTCGCTCTTGGTCTTACTATTTACAGGAAGATACTCTGATAAATTGTATCCACACTGTGTCCTCTTCACATTACTATTTTCAGTGTAAGCTTTTAAGTAGTATTTCTCACACTTGTGGGGCTTTTAATTTGAAGAAAGAAAACAAGAAAACCTGTTTCCGTAAATGTTGTCTGACTTGCAACTGCATACAGTCGCATCATGTGTTTAAGAGGTGTTTCTAAAGTCTGGAGGCCTCATTTATGTTATTTATGACCAAAACATTTGAAACACCTCCGAAAATAACAATACAACAAACACCTCAAACACAACCTGTGTGTTTATTCAAAAAAAACAGGACAGTTCATCAACAAAATTGTCTTGACAGGATCAAGTTTTACAGCAGTAGAGTCACTCTCAGATTAATTTATTCAGCTTCAAGGTCTCTAACGTATGTTTAAAACAACAGTATGTCACTATGTGTGTGTGTTTTCCTCAGAGCCGTCCACGCAGCAGGAACATAAGGAAAACTGCACTGAGGAGGATGCAGAGCGTGCACACTGTAGGAACCACAATCTCTGTGACCATCTCCATGTGGCCAATCAATGGATCTGAAACACAGAAATGGAAACGTAAGTAAATATGTGCAAATACATCCAATAATAATCTCCATCTTTAAGCACGGAACCATGAGCTCAAGACTGGAACACCAGTCAAACACAGCAGGCCCCTGGTCAGGGCCCCCAGACCCCAAAGATACTCCATATGCAAGTTAGAAAGTATTTAAAAATTAGGTAAGACATTGCTCATCAACCCTTGTACCTAAACTTCATCATGCACTGGCCAAGACTTTTGCATTCCTGCATGTTCCTGATTTCCCTGGGATTTTCTTCTAGCTGGAGGGGCAAAACAAAGAAAAGTCCTGTTAGATAGCGGAATAACAAGCTTGAGACAGAATTTTTCTTTGTTTGGCCCCACCTTGCTTCTAGCAGCTTACGCTTTGGTGAGTTATTGTACTAACCTGCAGCCAGGAGCTGGTTACTGGAAGAGCAACTCTCGATGGCTTTCCTCTTCCAACTATCCACCTGAAAAGACCAGACACACTCCTACAGTAACACAGCATAGTCATATTCACAGCGTTTTAAGGTGTAGTGTGCTATTAGAGTTTACCTCTCTCTGATTGGGAAAGCCATTAGAGCTGATGATGCGTTTATAGTACTGGACTGAGGCCTTCGGGTAGCGCGGTTTGTTCTTGTTCCTGAAGTCCACGTAGTAGAGCCCGAACCTCTCAGAGTATCCTTCATCCCACTCAAAGTTGTCGAGGAGAGACCAGGCCGTGTAGCCCTTCACGTTCACTCCATCCTTGATTGCTATAACCACGATCAGGGACAAAAACCAAGGACGAAAAATAATAATAATAATAATAACAATGTTCAAATTTACGTCAGGAATTTGATCTCTAGAACAGAATAGAAACCAGACAGTAAAAAGATTTTTTTTCATTTTGTTGATGTTATGTTCATGGTCCTGTTTCACCTTTGAGCATCTCATTGATGTAGTCTTTGAAGTACTGCATTCTCCAGTCATCGCACAGGTCAGTGCAGAGCATCTTCTCTGACACTCCATTTTCTGTCACGTAGATCATGGGGTTTCCGTACTGAGTCTGTAGGAGAGACATTCAGATTGCATATTTAAACAAATGTTATTCCAAGCTGAAAACTATGTGGACAGAGTTTACACTAATGTACAAGAAGATTAGTTTAGTGAAACAAAAAAACTAAACAGCTAAAAAGACCAGGAACTATTTCTTGACCCAAAACAGCAAAATCTGTGTGTCGTATTTTGCTGTAAATACCTTTACAGTTTTCAAGAAAATCATTTTAATTTACACATACACTAGTTTTTTTTTCAGATCAC
This sequence comes from Helostoma temminkii, assembly GCA_900302695.1. Taxonomy (NCBI): domain Eukaryota; kingdom Metazoa; phylum Chordata; class Actinopteri; order Anabantiformes; family Helostomatidae; genus Helostoma; species Helostoma temminkii. Next base: position 8,656 of record OMLM01006384.1, on the reverse strand, counting down.
ACAGTCCTCAACTTTGTGCAGCTGTGAGAGTGCCAGTTGTGCTGTTCTATTCATTTTTGTATTTTTGTACCTTGACGTAGTTCAACAAACGCCGGAAACCCCAGGGAACTGAATAGAGCCATTCAGAGCCAGGATCAGGCCACTGTGGGTCAACCAGCTCAGCAAGGTCACGATCTGAAAAGTAGCTGTCTCCAAGGCCTGATGGGTAATTCTTCTGGGTGATATAGCGGGTTGTGAAATGGCCGAGGCCCAGGAAGTCACAGGTTCCCTTGATGTAACTTTTCTCCTGAGGTGAGAAAACAGGCAGCCGCGAAGCTCCCAGGCCCTGCTGCCCGCTCTTTCTGCCTAGAGGTGGAAGTTCAGTTAATGTTATAGTGAAACTGTTGCAGCTTTCAAGAGATGTAGTCACTTTTTTTGGTTTGTCGTCCCTTTAAACAAAGCAGTTTCTACTAATTCGTCATCAACTGCACATTATAACCCATGACTAGATCATCCACAGAGTGATTATTTTCTCTAACCTGTATTTAGGACTATAAAATGATTCCAGCAGTAGATGGAGAAAACTATACTGAAGCACACTGGACCAAAAGTATAATTACTATGTTACCTATGTTCAGCCAAGATAAAGAAAGCATTATTTCAAAATACAGACACAAAACAACATTGTTTTCTTGTGATCAACAAAGACATGCTATCTCAAAGTTTTTCAGAAGAAAATTTATGAATATTTATGTAATAAATAAATCTTAACAGATGAGATCAGTGGTGTTGAGAATAAATAAATAGGCAGCCTTCCCATTAAATAGATGAATGAATAGAACCAACGATAATTAAAGCCTGAACACGTTTTTTTAGTCATCTAACCTCAACCCTCGTCCAAGCATTCGATTCACAGTGTTGGTCACATTAGTACAAATCAAATTAAGGCTGCATCATGTTTTCCAACAAATCCTCAAATCTAAATGATGATAATTTGTCAGTGTCTATCAAACAAAGACATCCAGCTTTGACTCTTGGTGAAACAGGTCGATCACTTTGCTCCAGTTGAAGTCAGACACTTCTTTCACTGCTTCCTTAGCTGGTTTGTGTTGCTATAATGTGCAACTTCCACCTTTTCCTCTGACAGTGATCAGTTGTACATTTCTGAATGTGACGTACCAATGTAATCTTTCATAACCTGCGGATAGTCTCCATGGAAGATGGGAGTAGCAAACCAGCCCATGTAGAACTGGAGGTATCTCTCTGCTGCTTCAATGTCCTTCTGGTTGGTGATGTCCACTGGTTCACCCCAGTCAGCCGTGAGCGAAATCCCAATTAGGCCTGGAGACGCAACAACAATGTCATTGTCCAGCAAATAAATCTTATAATAATAAATCTATATAAACACACAAAATATTTTTTCTTTACCTTTTTGTTTGCTTCGCCACTGAATGTCATACGTATGCCAAACTTTAGCATGTGCCTGTTACAACAACAGAAAGAAGGGCTGAAGTCACTCTAGAGCAGCCTCTACATGGGCCTTGTGTGGTGAGATTGTTTGTCAGAATAAAAAACATCTTTTAAACTACATGTTAACACAGGGTTCTAACACCAAACTGTACACAAACCATGATTTCTTCAGTCTTACCTTGATGATGTTGTGAGCAGCTTTGTAAGCTCCAATTCCCTTCAGCTTCAGTCCAGGCGCATGTTCACCTGTTTCATATCCCTCTACAGCAACTGACTGAAAACACCAGACGACGTACCCACACGTTACATATGTTCACAGGACTATGAACGTACCATTTCGTTTTCACTTGACATACCCATGGATTGCTGAAAGTGATCCAGTACTTTACTTTGTTTCCAAATCTTTCAAAGCATAAATTGGCAAAGTCGTTGAAGTAGTTCACCATGCTGACGTTCTGCCATCCGCCGTATTTCTCCTGTAAGATCTGTAAGAACAGTTTGAGTATAAAACTCTATTAGTATCCACATTGTAGGCTCCGATCAGTTTAGTGAGTTCACTTCTTACCTGAGGTAAATCCCAGTGATACAGAGTCACAATGGGTGTAATCTTATTGTCCAGCAGCATGTTAATCAGATCATCATAATATTTAATTCCTTTCTCGTTGATGTGCTCGCCTGAAAGAGTTAAAGGTGGAATTAACACCAGTTTTTCAGCTAAAGACATAAAGAGTAATTACAAAAGGAGCAAATAATGATGAGCTCTCATTTAGTAGAGTGAGTATGGTTGTTTGTGGTTGTTTAGTGTTTGTTTTTGCAATACTTTTGGGACTGTTTTGTATCTTTTAACTGAGCTCTGTGACTTTAAAGAAAGAACTGAGAAGTCTTTCAAACAGAAGCTCCTGGACCTGTGTCTGATAGGCCCGTTCAGCAATCCATCCATAAAAACAAATCGTATTAAAAATTACATAAAAAGGGTTTACTTTTAAGCCCACTTGGTAAAATCCTTGGCCAGGAGATGGAGAAGCGATAATGATTCAACTTCATGTCCTTCATCAAGGTAATGTCATCCTTTAAAAGAAACAACAGAAAACATATTTTAATTAATTGCATCCCAGAGGCTATTAGCTTAAACTATTATTATGTGTGTCACTGTACACAGAGCAACAGCATGGCAGGCTATAAACTTTACAGGTTTTATTTCTAAATGCCTGAACCACACACCACTTGTGACAGTAATAAATGGATAATTGAAACCGAGGACAGCAGGAGGCACGTCTTGTTTATCTTTATTGCTCCAGTTCTACTACTGACCGCTCATGAAATTAGCAAAACAATCAGACCTAGATGTATTTACAACCTCTGCTACTGCTGTCCATTCTGACAAATGTGAGTGTTCGGCTGACTCTTTTAATCTTTCCTTAATAGTGTTGAAAGGTGAATTTTTCATTGTATCATTTTGGCTAAAATGTTTTCAGAAAATCTGGCAATATCGCACATAGTAGGAAAATATCTAAAGTTATGCACAAGACAGCTGGAATAATTCCATTTAAAGTAATTACCCAACTGTAGACATGTCTGGGTTTGCATATCCCCCACAGTATGAACAACACAAAGCTGAAGAGCAGAATATATAATAATATATATTTTAAGGTGATCTGCAAATGTGTTTAACTATGAAAAACAGATATGTAGTGCGGTAACACTGGCCAGCGTTTACACTTGTGGGTTTTTATCCTTCTTTGGAGAGGAACAACATTTTTTCAGCTTGTCACCTTGAATTTGTAGTAGCCCTCACACGAGGAGTCTCCTGTGTCATTTGCCAGTATCTTCCCTTTTTTGTGGACAAATGCATCCCAGATACTGATTCCTTTGCCATCTACGTTCCAAGCTCCTTCTGTCTGATAAGCAGAACTGCCAGCTCCCCAGGAAAAACCTGCAGAGAAACACAAAGTCCATAATTAAATAAAAGGCTGACAATACAAGTGCAGCTGTCACTCACATCGGGGTATTTTCTTCAGTTTGGTGATTATTTAGTGTCCTACCAGTTGGGAAGGTGCCGTAGTAGAAAGACGTTCTCTCATTCTTTGTCCAGTCAAAGTCCTCACTGGCTGAAACACACAGCACCAGGACAAGTATATGGTACATCCTCAGGATGCTCTGCTGCAGCATTGTGATGTGATGTCACTGTCTTCAGTTACACCTAAAAATTATAAATATTAAATATTATATTATCCATTTCTGAAAGCTGATCTCACACATATTGTGGGTCAAATGCTAATGTAGCTATAATCCTGGCTTCAAGTTTACCCTGACACTGTTAAATATATACAGAAAAGTTATAGGAAATACAGATGCATTAAAGTAAAGCAGACAACTGACAGGAACTCACACTCCCAGTTTTAGTGAAACCATCCTAACTCAAACCCCAAACCTCAGGACCATTTGTTATATATCCACTGATACAACACGTCATTGGCAGATCTCATGGATATAAAGGTAGAATCTACTTTCACTTCAGCCAGCTGGACGACACACTGACACAAAATGCTATCAGAGACAGAAAGTAAGTCAGCCTGTCCAGCATCGTCAGGATGAGAGACATTTCAAGCTGCTGTTTATCTTCAGTGCTGCAAGAGGTAGCCAAGATTAAAAAGTAAAAACTCGTAAAAACTGTAAAGTTGTCTGTGAGTCCTCCTGCCAAAGCCTGTGCCGTTTCTTTTCCTACATCTGTCGTCTGCTTGGTCTCTGTCTCAGCTCAGAACCACATATAGATGTCTGACCTGCTTCATTTGTGTCCTCTGGAAACTGCTCCAAAATGCAAGAAACATCCCAAAGCTTCTGGACCTGGTTAATGCTCACTGGTGTGACCGACTGGTTCACAGCCAATGTTACAAAAACAAGACAGAGTGAAACATCCAGAACATTTTCAGCTATTTGTCAGCCCACATACAGCAAAAATCCACCCATCCACACACACACACACACACTGAATACCGTTCCATTTAAAGTCAGTGAAGTGTGAGCGTAAATGTGCTGGGGCAAACAGATCTTTTGGAAAAAGAAGGGATTTTGACACTGTAAGCAAAATTAATGTTAATGAGCCTGGTCCATGTGCAGCTTGGACTCCACACTATCATTTGTACAGTATTTAACTGTAAATCAGAACAGACATTATAACTGAAGGCACAGGTGTAGAGTTGTACAAGACAAGTAAAAGTCAAAAGATTAATTATTCTGCAAACAAGTGCATTAATATTTTAAAATGCATTCTCATCCTACCTTGAATTTGTGTCAAGCAACCTTCAATAACAAGAACATGGGCTTTTAAAATATAAAAAAGAATAAGAAAATATCGTGCAGGACAAATATTGATTTTGTTTAATCAGATAGAAATAAATAATGTATGTAAATAATGTTCACATCACGTTACATAAATTTTAATCTAAACCAGAAGGTTGAACGTTCAGGTGTTGGCTGACAGTTACACATTTGTGTCTTAAAAGACTGAAGTGTAATCTGTTTGTCAATGAATGTACGCAGCCATAGGTTTCCATAGGAGAAGCCCCGCTGTCAGTGCAGCAGCCCCCAGGGTCATGATCTCTCCAGTGAATACAGTGTGCTGGAGCTGTCAAAGTTAAATACTACCATTATCATACGGTGCCTTGTTTACAGAGCATTGTTGTAAAAATGCTGAGTCGCTCAAAGCTGAAACTGTTGGCACTGCATTCTCTGTGCACACAGGTACATGTTAGGTTGCAGTTTGTGTGTGTACACAATCTGAACACTGTTGTGTTTGTATATCCACATGCACATATCTATTTCTGTGTGTTTCTGTATGTCGTTTTGTGCTCTGCATGAAGCTGATGCGTATGTGCTGAGGGCAGAGAAGGCAACATAAGCGCGATTGTGTGTTTAGCATATGAATGGGGTCCAGGGCCCCGACGACTGTTGCAGAACCACTCTGAGCTTTCTAGTAGGTGTCAGCTCACCTCAACTCGTCATATTTAAGGGACTTTCATGTGGCATTGCAGAGCTGACATGAACATCTTTACTAAAGTCCCAGGATTAGCCCAACAAACCAGGTATGTCGAGAGTGTTGTGCAGTAGCCAGGTTGACAGAGTCAGAGCCCCTGTTCAGAGGTGTGAAGGCTGGTGGGCCTGTGGCTCCACATCCCACCTCCACAGGTTCGCATGTGCTCTCTGTGACGCCTCCAACAACAGTTTCCCAGAGTCACCTGCAGCATGATGATGGTTGTAGGAGACACATACACATACATTTATATATACACAGTGGTTTTTCTAATTCTAATAAGTAAGAACAACAATACTACTACAAAGTAGTTTCAGTCCTGACCTGTAACAACTGGAATTGGAAATTTAAAATATATTTTTAATCTAAAAGACATAATTAATTAAATTGTCAGAGGCTAAGGTTTTAGATTTCACCAGCACATGTTTGAAATATCAAGACAGACTTTGTTTCTGAAGTTTCATTGTCATTGTTGCATTGTTTTAATTCACGAGTGATGATTTAGGGAAGTAATTACTCCTTGAAATGCTTTTATATCTACAGCAAGCTGGGGTCTGTGCTCCAACGTGCCTTCTACGGGTCAAGTGGGAGGGTGAGTCTAACTTATTTTCTGTTTTCCTTATTTCTGTGGGAACTTATTAGTATTTTTTATTATATTTTTTATAGTGTCCTGTTTTTCATGGGGTTTTTTTTGGTAGACATTTTGAGGATCTGGTCTTGTCTCCTGGCGATATATACAATTCAGGCCAGCAACTTGTAAATTAGCACAGCAATTTAGTGGATAGTTATAGAGAAGAAGGAAAAACATTTTAAGGATACATTATAAATAAGAAGTGGAATTTTGAATTCTCATGAAGCAAAAACTGAGGTTTCTGCCTCCACCGCAAAGGTGGTAGGTGAATAGAATTTAGTTATTTAAGAAAAAACTATAGTTTCTTTTCAGAAACGACACCTAATTCATCCATAGTTCTCACTTTCATTACACAGTTTTCTTTTGGATTACTGGTACTTTTTACTAAAGTATTACCACAGAGGAAAACTGCCTAATCACAGTCTGTTGATCAAGAGGATTCAGGACATTGTTGTTATTTCATAATAGTGAACTTATTGTTTAACAAAATGAATTTGAAACAGGGAAAGCAAATCATCAGTTGTCTCATACATATGCATGAGAGTGTGACATTTTAGGAATATACTGTATGCTTTCCTTATTCTAAAGTCGTTTCATCTTTTCTATCTTTGTGTGGTATTTTGGCCTTCAGGTGACCCTTTTTGAGCAGAGGAACTTCGCTGGCCGACGGCTAGACCTGAGTTCTGACTGCTCCAGGCTCAGTGACAAGAACTTCCCAGAGAGATGTAACTCTGTGCAGGTGGAGAGTGGAGCGTAAGTGTGCACCACAAAAGCAAAGTAGACAAAGTTAATAGCTTTATAGCATTATATTTCTAACCAGAACTACCAGTATGTATCTAGTTACCAGACACCTAAATGTAATGGTTCAAATAAAAATATAAAAATGTGTTTCATGTCCATACGTTAAGAAGACTTTCTTAATCAGGCTTTAAGTAGAAATTTTATTTCCACAAAGTTTGGTTGTCCAAAAATTTGTTTCAAATCATGGATTGCTGGAACCGGTGAAATATGGTTTTTGAAACAACAGTGACATGTAACCTGGATGTTTTACCAAGCTGGCACTCTCCTGTCACATTTAGCCCAGTTTTAATCTAGAAACCAGCTGACCAATCAATATTGGGTTTTGATCCATATTACAGACAAATACGTAGTTACTTTCTATTGCGGTGTGTATCTGCGTCTGACTGTCTTCTCTATGTCCATTCTCTTAAAGATGGGTTGGTTACGAGCATGAGAACTTCCGAGGCCGTCAGTTCTTGTGGGACATGGCCGACCGGGGAGAGTACAACTGTTATGACAAGTGGTGCAGTCACACTGACCACATCGCCTCTGTCCGTTCTGTCAAACAGGTGAAACATGAAACTGATGAAAACTGTGCAAACTCCATCACCACGTGTCAAAAAATATGTTTATGCATAAAACCTGTCAAACAAGGCAAAGGTTTTAGAGCTTTAGGTAGTGGCTTAGATTATAGACTCAAAACTTTTTTTTTTTTTTTTTAAAAACACTCAGTTTTTAGTGTACTTCTGTAATTTTAGGACAACAACCCTGCCAGAGCTCAGCTGTTTGAGCGAGCCAGCTTCTCTGGTAAGAAAATGGAGATCCAGGATGACATCCCCAACATGATGAGCCGTTACAACTTCAACAGATTTTCTTCTATTCGCGTCCTCGGGGGAGCGTAAGTGTTAGAGGAGCCATCAGTGTGATTAAATAACTAGTCTTTGGAAACTGTAGTTGCAGCATGCTGTTGACTATTGATGCAAGTAATATCAAATCAATGTTCACTACAGGTTACACAGCACAGATTTTAACCTTCCTTGTGTTTTCAGGTGGGTGGTTTATCAGGAGCCAAACTACAGAGGGCCTCACTATATTCTGGAAAAGCATGACTACAACAACTTCTCAGACTGGGGCAGCCAGAACAGCACCGTGGGCTCCATGCGCAGAGTCCGATTCAGCTAAACGTCCCCTCTAATATACCGACTGTCAGCACAACATTCCCCAACATCTCATGCATAAAAACCTGTCAGCTTTACATAGAAAACATATTTTAGTAATAAACTGTGAAAAGATGGTTTTGAAGTTTGTTTGTTTTAATTCATTGGAATAATTTAGAGTCAATGTATTTTATTCAAGATGTGTAAATCTCCACTTGGTAAACATCCCTACATTTAGGTTTCGCACCACATAATTTGCTTTGCCATGAATGACTGGAACTAAATGCAACTAAACTTTCAGGATACATTACTGAAACATGACTTACATTATACACAAAAATATGCAAGTTAAAACTACAGCAACTTGGATTTTCAATAGAAATGTTCAAAACGTATTGTTTGAGAGATGCTGTCACCTGTGACGTCTCAGACCAGCAGCAGTGCAAACTAGAGAATCTTATTCACCAAGGTTTGTATTTTGCCATTTTTAAAATGCAACTTTATCATTATAGATACTGGAGAAGGGAGGGAAAGGGCAGACTTTGAAATCATGCAACCATAACCCACTTCGCTCCAAATTTAAAAAAAAAAAAAAAAAAAAAAAAAACC
>OMLM01006383.1:17129-47637 GCA_900302695.1 Helostoma temminkii | reverse complement strand
TATATAAACTACTATATATAAAATTTTATTTGTAGTATACTTCATGTATACTTTTATAAACTAAAAAGTGGGCCAATTTAGTCCCAAGAAGTATTAAAATAGTATACTTGCAAGTATACCATAAGTACACTTACTATACTTGTAGTATACTTAAGTATACTTAATTAAATGAACTTAAGTATAAATCCTTTTGTAAGGGTAGCTGACAGGCAAGGTGATAAAAATGTTACGTGGCAGTTTTAAAGTTTTACCTAACTTGTTTTTCTACAGGCAAAGCAATTTGCTGCATTGTGCTAAAGTCAAAAACATTTTTATTCACATAGTTGCATTCAAGTCACATGTAAGCACTCTGTGTAACATAACAGTTACTAAGTCAAACTGAATATAAAATAATGCAGTAAATCACAGTTTATTCACACAGCATTGTATAGTTAGGTATAGGTATAGTTTTTACAGTTACATCAAAGTCTCTTTTGCAAGAGAGACATGAAACTCCATGTCAGTAATCAGAATTATTAATATAACCATACAAATTTAAGTTTTAATTTTAGTGAAGGTCATCTATATGCTAACATTAATTTGTGCCGCTTGAGTAATTTTAAAGAGTAACATTGCAGAAGTCTAAACTCCCTGCCCATGCTGTGAACATCCTCCCTGCGGCTGTATGAGTATTTTCTAAAGACAATTCCCTCACCTTCCTCATGTGGTTAGGAGCAGGAAATAAACGTCTCTGGATGAAGCTGTGACAGAAACAGAGTCAGTGTAGCATCACGGTGACACTGAGCCAATGACACTGAGCAGACCTGGCTCCCACAATGCATCAGCTGTCCTCAAATATCAATTTTGCACTTGACTTCACATGGATGGCTCCCCATCGAGGGCTCCTCCGGCTCGTTCCATCCATTTGTCATTATAAGATCATCAGAGGGGACTGACACACATGTACACACACACACTCACTGTAGTAACACTACAGGTAGTCCCACTCTGCAACACAATTTAGGTCTGTTATCAACGAAACACACACGTCTGCAAACACATAAATATAACCTAACCCTAACATACGTACTCAAGTACTGCCAATTTAACATATTGTACACCATTTTATTTCTGCTCCACTACTATTCAGAATGAAATCTGGTACGTTTGACTACATATATTTTAAAGCTACAGTTACTAGCTACTTTTCTGATTAACCTTTTACAAACAAAATACATTATTACAGATTCATCTAAGTACAACCCCAATTCCTGTGTAAAACCTCAATATGCAATCATTTGCAAATATCATACTTTTATTCACAATAGAACATAAGTTGCTTACTAACTTCCTTAACCAACTACAACAACCTAATAAAATACTCAGGTATCCATCAGTAGAGGTACCATTTGAATTTTTTGCTCAAGTTGAAGTACTGTGCATGGTCTAATTTCAATGTAAATAAAAAAGTACAAATACTCCACTAAGAAAGTGATTTCTCTGTACATCAATCTGACTGAGTTAGTGATAATAAAAAAAGTATTTAAATACCATTGAACTAAACTTGCATGAAAGTGCAAGTGTTGTGTATGTCCTTCATAAATAATATTCAAATCTTAAGTAAATGTTCAACAGTATCAGCATGTAAACATTTTTTACTCATTATGCATAGATACACTGAATTATATATATTCTACTTGTTAGTAATTATTTAAAAATATATTTTATTTTATGAAAAAAAAATACTTCATAAACTGATTACATTTTTTTTATTAATAAAACTTTCTTCTATGCATAATTCAGTTTCCTACTTTACACTGAAAGAGGCCAACAGGTGGTTGGATCAAAATTCTTCTTGCATTTATTTCTGAAAAGGCATGAGAGAAAGCAATATGATGTTGGAGCTCTTTCAACCTAGTCCACATTGTTAGAGGTTTTCTACAATTTTTTTAGCAAAGTTTTATGGAAATGCATGTGCAGAGGAAATACATGGGATCTTGCGTTTACTTGGGGGAAGCTAATAGGAGGTTGTAGCTCAATTCTTGTATGATTTGCTCCCCTGTTTTTCAGGGGTGTCCTCTAACTTTAGTTTTATGAACTTTTCATGAAAATGAACCATAAGACCTGCAGAGGCACATGTGGCCCTATTTTTGGCTGTAGGACACCAACAGGAGGTCAGACAGGGTTGCTCCATTTTGGAGCATATAAGTGACAAACAGATAGACACAAAACAGAAAATGGGTTGTACTGATATAGACAAAAAATACCTTTTAACTTCTGTACATTTATCGAAGGCAAAACTAATTAATAAAATATACATAATGGGGAAAAATTACTTTCTAGCTCTGCCTGCAAAACAAATTTATCAAGTTAAAATGGATGTCTCATGTATGTCAGTCATAGGCACGCTACCCACATTTATGGAGATAACATATCAATAAGAAAACACAGTAACACATTTTTCTTTTGCTGATGTTTCTCTATATATCTGTTGTGTGTAATTTATTTACAGTTATAGCTGAAAAAATGTATTAGACTAGGAGGAAATGAAAGGAAAGGCTAAAATCCTTCCTTTTCTCAGGTCACAAGTTTTAATGTTGCCTGTAACCTCAAAACCATTTGTAATTTGTGAAATTTTCTCCAATACCCCCTAAATAAAGAATGGAACAAAGAAAATCAGTGGTTGGACCAGCAGAGGCACATGGGGTCCTATTTTGGCTGTTAGACACCAACATGAGGTCAGACAGCAATGAGATCCTGCCTGAGAAGCTCCCCATGAAATAATGAGCTTAGCCAAACTGAAGCAACTGCTTTGTCTGTTTAACTTGATCTTTTTGATGTATAACTCCTAATTTGCTAGTTTATCCAATCGTTAGCTAATGTGACTGCAGCCTTTAGCTGCTAAACTAAACTACCCATTTTAAAACTGTCAATGTGGGTTATTTACCTTTTATTTCTGACTACAAACAATGTGTTTCCTAAATAGGACCCATCTATTTATGGAATAATTGATGGGTCCATAGTTTGTACTTTGTATGTTGCTCTTCGAAAAAAACAGCAGCAGTTTAGTGAGTGAAAAGACCAAGCACATAATGTCAGAACTTCTACTGGAACAATGGCAATTGTATGTTCTGTAACAATTTGTGGAAAATGTTTTTTCCCCAGTTTAGGGAATGACAACACTGCAAAAAACAATATAAGCATTTTGGTATCACCAAAGAAGGGGCAGTTTCGTCAGACCATGTACAGATGGTATCTCCTGCGGCGACGGCAAAACGCCGTGATCTGTAGTACAAAAGAAAGAAAAATTAGGTTTGTTGGTGAAGCCAAAAAGCCTGACTGCTTTCATCGAGTCACCTAATTATTCCTCTGGAGGTCCAATTAGCCCAGCAATGGCTGGACATGAAGTAAATCGCCGGTCCGGCAAGGAGCCGATGGATTGGCTGTCTGTACACAGGGTACAAAAATTGCTAAAAATACACCACTTTAGACTCTCTGTGCAAATCCAAGCTAATTGTGTCTTTAAATCAAAAAGAAAAGTTTAAATCTATTCTCAGGAAACTTGTTTTTAAGGTGGCACATGGATGTGACAAGTCTTTCAAGTGGCAACAAACTGGAACAACATGCTAACAACAACACAGGGTGTCATATTTTAGCAAATGATTGAATGTAGTTCTGTTGTTGCACACAGATGGCCGAATAATAAACATATGCTAAATTCAGAACATTTCTAATATAGTTTAGTATGGTTACATAATACAAGTCATACCTTATACCTGCATATAAGCTAAGAAAAAGTTTCTACTTGAAGTTAATATGAATAAACTGACATAAAATACAAAGTGATTCAGGGGGTCAAAACAAGAACATTTTGATTTCTAACTAATCATGGTGTATATAGCATCTAATAAAAGCTGAAATTCTGAACTTTCATAAAAACCCAAATGTCTTTCTAGTGGTGAACGGCAAAAACAGAGAGACTCTCTTTTAGCTCCATTTTTGGCCTCCACCAACATCAAATTAAACATCTGGCTCTTTGGCTGCTAAAAATTCCTAAACCAAGATCCTCAACTATTCTCTAACTGTGTCAGCTTGCTGTTAAAGTTCCTTTAAATGAGTATTACACTATAATATATTTTTGTACAATACATGTAATCACATTGAGTTTTTTTACTACACAAGTCATTTTCCAATTTTGTGCATTTTTGTCATGTGGATTTAAAAGTTTTGTTCAGCCAAATCCTCTGGTCCTGCCCTAATCATGACAACCAGACCTCAAGGTTTGTTATTTATGTGGTTACAACTGTAATGATGGTCAAATGACAATAATGGTCATCTTTAAGCGTTATAAAAATATAAACCAATATCTATTAAAAAATAAAGAAGATGTTCTACCAGTCATATTAAGTCACAGGCTAATATTGTATTGTTTTACACTGTGAATGCTTATGTTTACAACATTTTCTACATTTAAATTAAAAAAAACTAGAATGCTTCTTAATTTCTATGTGAGTCAAAGAAAACATCCATCTTATCTTTCTTTCTTTCTTTGTGTCCTTCTCTTCTTCTCCACTCTGTGGTGACCAACCAACATTCAGGACTGCATGTTAAGCAAAGTTTCTTCAGCAATTGATACCGGAGTGCGTAAAGCGCAGACAAATGGGCCGGGATGTACACCATCCATCACACCCACACAAGACTCATTGTGTGCAGATTTTAACCTAGAGGAGATCCTCCCATTCTTCTCCTGTGAGACCCACAAATCATGAGCTGACAAGGAGAGCCAAGCCGAACCGAGCTGGCCCAGGAGAGGGAGCTCACAGTTTTAAAGAGGAGAGATTCTTGTTTTGTCCGTTTGAAAAAGGAAGTTTGTTTAGCAAAGCATGGATGCTGCAGCTTGCTGTTTCAATGAATTACCTCAAGCTTTTTATGTCTTTTTGTCCTGTGGTTTACAGATGTAGAGAAGGTAATAAAAAGTTACTTTCTGACAAGCACGCTAGAGAATCCAAATGTTTCTTCTGCAACATTTAACGTTTGATGAAAGAAAATGAAAGAAAAATGAAACCTCGCATCAGCTTAATTGAGTAAACCGAGCGTGAGTTCAGTGTGTTGTGGCTTTTTGCTAGGGAGCTGCAGTGATGCAACAAGGTTGGAAATTTCCAGAGGATGGCAAGTCTTAGGGACAGCTGCAGAACAGAGAGATCCTGAATGTGAGCCAAAAACCGAGGTTTCTCCTTAGAGATAAGAGATTGATGAAGCTGCTGCTGCTGTAGGACGAGCAGAGTTCAGTATATCTGAATTATTCCAGTAGCTGGAATTATTCCAGATGGAAGTATCTTTGCTTCACTTTTTCCATTGATTTACTTTATTTCCATGGCAGAATACAATTCAGGCCACTATCAGGCAAAAAGAATAAGCTTTTAATATTATGAGGAAAAGACACTATCTAATAACAGGATGCTTATTTGTGTAACATGGTGAAGAAATAAAACATCCATCTGTGAGTTGGGATGAACACAGACATTTATAGACATGAATAAATAAGAAGTTAATGTGAGTACATATTCTCTAAAACCAACTTTAGATTAGTTATTTTAAAATCAGTTATAATTTTAGGTTTAATTCAGCTCATAGTGGCTGTTGAAAGGTTAAAAATGTAGCTGATAAATGAATCTTTATCGTTTCTTAATAAAGTTAATTTAAATTCAAATAATTTGTTTGCTGTAAACGTGAAAGCATGGCGTTTAAATGAATACCCACTCCAAGGAGCTTCAAGCTGTCAATCTTGACATGTATGTATTTCTATTGGTTGTTATCACCTGTCACCCAATTAGTAAGGTGAAGGGGCGGGATTAAATGGCGACACAGTAGCGTGAAGGTGAAGGTTAACAGTTAAGAAGCAGATGAGCTATGGGAAAGTTTTAGGAACTTCTGAGGATTAATTATGCTCATTTCGCTGGTGGATGCAGAGTTTACCAGCTTGTAACGGACATATTGTGACTTTCAGAAGGCAAATATTTACGTGTGTGTACTTTTACTGTTTTAGCAAGACACAATGTTAGCGTATTAGCGCGGTAGCAACGTTAGCACACAATTAGCTGTGATAGTGTTGTAAAGTGTAGCTAGCTAATGCTAACCTAAAATGAACTCGGGATGAGTTGCTAGGGTGTTGGAGATGAGTAAAATGACCGACAAACTTTTATATATGCTCAGTAGTGGAGAAGATGACCAGGAGGCACTGCTTGAACTTTTATGCTGCCCGCAACTGGTGGTCCACTCGTCGCTTCTTCATCTTTCGCCGCTAAGTATCATCTTCCCTCATCATTCTTCATTCAGTATCACCATCATCTACTGGTTAAGTGCCAGTGACTGCTCAAGGAGTGTGTGAGTACTGACAGCTTCGACACAGGCCTGCATTGTTTTCTTATTTTAAAGGGTTGTTTTGTTTTAGTGCAGTGTGAGTGTGGGCCCCTTTATTAAAGGTTGAGAAGATATCACAGAGAAATTAATGGTTCATTGAGGTTTCATTGGAGTGTTTGTTATAAAGGAAAACAATTAAAACCTACATAATTCATGAAGACATTTCTTAGTAGGATCTAAACTGAGTTAACTCTAAACCTGTACTAAGTGGAGGCACCGTCAATAATTTCTTCATGTTTGTTCATGTTTTTCTTGAAGTCATAAACTTTTGTCAACAGGTTACCATGGCAGCCAAACCCAGTACCCAGTGCCTCGCTCATAGTACTACAACATCCTCTTATCAGTATCTATTTACTAGCTATGGGTCAGGTGCTACATCAGTATAGACCATTTTCTGTTTTCTCTCTGTTTTTTAGTAGTAAACTACAAAATGTTATAAGCCCCACCACTGAAAAGTGAAACACTTGTGAAATGTCATGGGTAGTGACATAGGCTGGGCCTCGTTGCTTTAATAGGACAAATAGAAAAAGACTTAGAAACTACAGTTTGTTTGGATGGGTTGCCAAGAGAAAGTTTCTTCTCTTAAAACAAACAAACAAACAAACAAACAAAAAAAACATGAAAGGACAAGCGAGGTTCACAAAACTGCATCTGAACAAACCACAACACTTATCAACAACAATATCCTATGGACAAATGAGACCAGAGTGGAGTTGTTTGTGTTGTTGGCGAAAGTTAAACATGTAGTGATGATTTGGACCACAAGACCTGGGCACCTTGCAGTCAATGATTTAACCATAAACTGCATAAATGAGTACTTCAAACCCTCAATGAACTGAAACGATGTTGCAAAGAAGAATGGGCCAAATTTCCTGCGATGATGCAGAGTGAGAACTTGGTATTCCACAAGTATTTTTGGATTGGATTTGTGGACATCCCCAGATAAACAAGAAATTGCTGGAGGTGTGCTGATCCCTGGAACATCAGAATTTGTTTTTGAATTAATCTCTTCTCTTTTTTTTAGCTGCATGTGTAGTTTCTGGTTTTTAAAAAGTAACAAACTTTTCTACGTACAGTATCCCCAAGCTTCTCTTAATCGTCTGGTTAATTTACTAAACTTTACCTTTGCACTGCATTTTTTTGTTTCTGCTGATTCAGTGAACCTTAAATGGTCTTGCAAATTAAGTGAAAAAGTTTTTGATCAATTGCTGCTGTGCCCTCCTTTAGGTTTGGAACCAATCTCAAATCCACACCTGTGTCCTGAAGAGTGTTTTGATCTGTCAGATGTTTTCAGTTTATTGTTTTTTCAGAGACCTTTCTCCTGTCATCAGCTGTTCAGATCTTCCTTGTCCTGCTGGTGTCTTTGTGATTAGTAAGCTCCCAGTTGGCTCCTTCTTCTTACAGGGCAGCAGCAATTTTTCGATCACAAGAACACATGATTGAAAAAGAATCCAGAGGATAATGTTTATGCTCAACAATGGCTCAGGATACAAATTAGCGATTCTCATTTTAATCTCATGTATGACTTCTTTCTCACCTATTTCTCCTTTTAAATTTTAGAAGAAACAAAATAAAAAACATATCAGACAAAATAGACACTAACATGAGGCTGAAATTAGAATCACTGTCTTGTCTCCTGAGCTGTAGAAAAACAAGCTTTGAGCAGTAACATTTCCCTGTGGATGAGGAAAAACTACTTTATCTGCTTTATACAACACTTGTGTTTGGTGAGTATTTGCACAAGCCTGTGAAACCACGTGTCCTAAACATTACAGTACCATCGACTCTGCTGTAAAAAGTGTAGTAGTCATCTATGAATCCTAGGATTGATGGTTCAATTCCCATTTCCCCAGGCCATTTCTTGAGGTTTCATTGGATGAGACACTGAAATTGCGCAGTAAGGACATTGTCTATGTGCAAGTGTCCAACAACAATATTCCAACTTTTATATAACTTGGATGATTATGGTTTCATCTTGCAATATAGTTAGGTTTTAGAACACACCAACAATCCTCAGTGCACATAATGACTAGTATCTACCCTATTATGCTGTTGCTTCAAACAAGGCACCTTGCTGGACTATGTAACAGTGTCTGAAATCTTTCTATGGTAACTTCCCAAATCCCATAGGCCATGGTTCCTGCCCACAAAAAATGCCTTTTTTTTACCCATTCTTCACACAACTAGTTTAATAGTATGTCAGATGGTCACTTGTACTCAATGACAGCAGCTTTTCGCTAAACCATTTACTATTACAATTTAAGGTATGTAGAAACTATTTTCAGGATACTGAATTTTTGGGTCTTTTCACATACAAAAAAATGTTGTATTGTGTTTTATACTAACTACGTATAAAGTAAGTAACTCTGCAGCAGGGTTATGGGTGGGGAAAAAAGAAAATTTGGCACTTGGCAACTCATACACATCTATTGTGTGAGATTTATCACTCCAGATTTTGGCAGAGGAAACTGCACATAAAATTTAATGTATGAGAAAAGCAGGCGTAAAAATCAGCTGCAATAAATCATGCGAATGAATGAGAGGAAAAATGCAAAAGAAAATGTATATGGCTACATTATAAGTGACAGCACAACCTGTCACTGACTCCTACTTATATCTACTGTTTCACATTAGCTCTAGTCCAATGTGAAACTACTGCTATTATCTGGTTACAGAAGTAATGTAGTTAGTTTAAAGGTTTTAAACTCTTCTTGGTTGTTTTGGTGTAAGCGCAGCACAGACTGCTTGGAGCAAAGCAACAGCAGCAGATGGGTGGAAATGGGTTTAAGAAGAGATTATGAGGCAAGAAGGTGCTAATAAATGTTTAAAGGCAGTCTCTCAGGCTCAGCAGGACAAGTGGATGAGATGGGAAAGGGTAGAAAGGAAGAAACTTAGCTGGAGGGATGTGTGGAACATGGAGGGAGGTAGGAATAAATTCATACTAGAAGCAACATCCTTCAATCTGTATAAGCAAGTACCTGGCATCCCCATTGCGTTTAGGTGTAGCTTCACTTTGTAGCATTCCTTCAAAGACAATGATCCTGGGGACATAATAAAGGGCTAAAGTGTCTAACAGCATTTATTTAGAACAAGTGTCTTAGATAAATTTAGTGGAGGGGGTGAAAAAGCAAAAGACAGGATTTTGTTTGTTTAATGAGGGTGGAAAAAGTAATAAGCAAGTAAATCTGAACAGATACAGAGCAGCTAAGGGGAAGGCATCTCAGAAGATTTAGGAAATCTGCTCATTGTTTCTTGAGAGATAGCTACTGTAGCACTAACCTAAGCTCAGACCTTGTGTTATGGTCAGATGCACATGGCTGTATTTTGTGGAACTAGTGCTGTTATGTTCACAGATGTTCTGACTCATTTGACTCGGTTTTTGATTTGAACAAAGGGTCTCGGAGCTGTTGGTTTTAGCAGTATTCCCTTCTTTCTCTGCTTGATCCAAATCCAATTCTCTCCCATTTACTTGAACAATGAGAACTAGCCAGTCAAGAGACATGAAAGTTGTAGGATATAATTTCTAATTTTCTATTAGTATACGCACAATATTTTAAGTGTGAGTGAGCTAAAGAGCAAATGAAGAGCTATTTATGTACAATATGTAGTCAAACAGAAAATACCACATAGCGGACACTAGATGCTTGTAATGTTTACAGTGCATATTACTGACAAATCACTAGCAAAGGGAGTAATTTTGTGCTACTAACCCTAGTCCGCAAATGCAAAAAGAAATTACTTAGTATGTTTACGTTTTAATGTGAGTACGTTTTTAAGTGAGTCTACAAATCCCATCCTAAGCGGTGGTTTTTGATGATATTTCACAAATAACCCAGTAACCTCTTTATGACCTCTTAACCTTTACATGATAAAAAAAGGCAACTCTGTCTCTCCTATACAACTAAACCACAACCTTGATTACATTTTTGTAGCCTTTTGTAGACTAATTAAGAGGAGCTGAGTCGCAAGCAGGCGGTTGGGGTGGATGGCGGGCGTATAATCTGCAGGACTGGCAATCTGCAGACCTCAGACTGAGATCAGAGTCCCTAAGGTTAGGGTTAGAGACGGATCATGTTTGTGTTTAAATGTTTATGCAGTTGTTGTGTGTAAGGTAATCTGTTATATTGTTCGCTAATACCCAGCCGTTACGTTTCTCATTAAAACCGAATCGCTATTGTAGTTTAGTTGTATAGGAATGTAATTCTTAGGAGACTGGGTTGAAAAAGAACAAAGAGGAATGAGGACATTAGTGTTACCTGTGTTTGTTTCTGTTTCTTAGATCTAGATCTTAGAACTAACTTGACTGAGAGGATATGACTTTTTTTCTGTTACACAGTGTCCTGATCCACACACCTTACTAGTTTGTGGTAATGCACCAATTCACAGACACAAAGACGAAGAAGACAGTGAAAAGCATGGCTGACAGCTCTAGTGACTGGCTGGTAGAAGAAGACTAAACTTGAAACTGTACTTGTATTTATTTTGATAGTAACATGAGTTTATAGAGAAGATTGATTGGTTTGTAGGTAAGCCAGGACAGGGTAGCAGGCAGCTTGATAAAGTATTTTATATTTTTGTGTTCTATTTCAGCCAAAATGTCTGAACGGAGCACTGACAGCTTTGTTTTGTCACTGTGTGTACTATAATGATATCTATCTTTCCGCATTATATTTAGGCTAGAAATTCTGTTACCTGAAGATTAGGCCCTGCAGGTTTCTAACAGCATAGCCTGTTATCCCTGTTGAGGGGCCACATGATGGGTCACAACATAATTTAACATGGATACTGAGTGCTATTAACTATGCTACCAAAAGTCTCTGTTTTTAGAGATCTGTTTTTGTGAATTGAAAACTTCAGGATATCAAACTATATACCAATATTTCTTTGCTAACATCCTCAAGTGTGATGAACACTTGCAGTGCCAAAGTGTCTTCTGTTTAATCCATGTTGAAGGTTCAACAGCTTTGCTAAGCTCAAAACCTGTTTAATGTGTAAAAACTACCCACCTCAAGTCCTATTTAAAAGCATTTTAAGCCCAACAGTTAAATAGCAGCTCATTCACGTCTGTAGTGTTGGATACAGACTAATCATAAAATTGCTGTGATGCAAAATGTTTTACTTCTGATGGCAATTTGCCAGTGTGATTACAAAAAAAGTCTCTTGATTTTTAGATGTGGTTGGCCTTTATGTCATACAAAGTAATTTTAAACAGACCGAGAGACCTTTAGTTGCAGTGGATAAAGAAATATGAAACCGTGAATAGCAGCAGTATGTATTGTCTAATAAAACAAACCTGTCTGACTCATAAGTCTCTTTGCTAATTATTTAAACTAAATAAAAAGTATCTGGAGTCCTCTCTGTCCATCACCTGATATGATGTGAGGACAGAGCTCCTGTAATATTACTAAAGACTTTCTTAAAGACTGTAGTGGTGGCGACAGTCTGGTTAATATTCTCGGAGGGACGTTCTTTACAAATGTGATAAATGATAGAGAGCACCGAGTCTGACACCTGCGATTAGCTAACATTCATCAACAGGAACTAACCACTCCCCTAGAAATGGCTTCCAGGAAACACAGCCCCTTGATATTATAAATGTGCCCATCTCTGATAAAAATTCACAGAAAAGGGGAAGAAAAATGAGTGTAAATGAGAGGCTGGAAGCAGAGCCATGAGTCTGCTAACGGCAATAAATGATGATGTAAAGATTTGTCCTCATGGAAAATATATTTGTATTTAGTACAGTGAGACAGCACTGTTAATAAGAAAAATCAAATATATATTCATAACATTTTTGATAACACACAATAAAACTTTACAAATAAGAAAATTGTCCCTTGTTTTTCTGCACTAAGCTCGCTGGCAGCCATTTTAGAGCAAGGTCACAAACAGCAACTCCTACAGATCTGTGCAGTACAGTGCAGATCTGCTACTTCAGTATGTTTAATTAGTAATTTAATATAATTACATTTTGGGACTAACAGCAGCAAGTATTCAGTCTTTCACATCTACATTGAACAAAATTGCAATTTATGACGAAGTGAAATATTTTTAGACATTTTTGTGTCTGTGTTTACCAAAAACTGTGGGGTTATGGGCATAGAGTAGAGCATAGATGTTTTTTTTCTTATTTTAAATTAGAATAAGGGGTTTGAATACTTACTGACACTACTGTACATACTGTAGCACCCAAAATGTCCATGCACATCTACTAAATATATAGTACTGTCAGTGAAAGACAATGTTATCTCTTGTTGAATATATATTTTAGGAAAGATTTGACGGTGAAATGATGGGCTTCTTTTTGTGACAAAACTACAATTGCAATAATAACGTGTTTCCATAATTTATCTGCTATTAAAGCATTAAGAGAATGTGTCTTTAATTATAGAACTTATAGGACAACAAAGTTTTCACAAGTATGAGGAAACCTCATATTCATGTTTTCAAATAGTTTGTGAAACAGCCGCATCATTATTGTTTCCCTGTCAATATAAACTTCTCTAATGTGAGAGGACTTTTTGGCTTTGCTTACAAATGTCCATTTCTCTGTGAATGTAATCTCTGGACATTGTCAGACTTTGCTGGGGGAGTAGCTGACTGAATGACTTATGAATGCACACAATGATTTTGTACCAAAGAAAAATATGCAGTTTTAGACTTTTCTTTCTAATACAATTTTGTATGAAACATTTGAAACTGGAGGATGGTGTGTATAATTGCAAGCACCAGTTTGACATGAGATTCAATTGAGTTTTCATTAAATATGCAACAGATGCCCTGTAGGTTTCTTCTGGGTGCCTATTTATATGTTACAGAATTGTTGATTGTGCACATAGTGGACATGCAAAAGGTTATTACATGACCAGTTTGTGATGCTAAGCATATTTTCTCAAACACAAAACTTAAAAAAAAAAAAAATTTGGTCAAGCCAGCTTTTGTGCAGTGTTTTACAACCTGTAGCTGTCCTATTTTTAAATGGTCCATGGACATATCAGAATGCAGCAGATCTAAAAATGTGTAGCAAATTGAAAGAACCAAAAGGTGCTGTAATTTCAGGTCTGTGTTTGCAAGCGACTCATCTAGTATTGCACTTCTGTAATGTTGTCACACACAAAACGAGCAATTCAAACTAATCTGGCCCAGAATAAATGTTTCTTTCACCCCAAAAACTACATTACAGACGAGACAGATGAATCTGCCTATGCTTATGAAGAACGCACTATTTGCAGGTCACTTCTGTATGAATCAGATTTTGATGGTGTCAGGTGTTTTTCACACTTTCACATAGATGCATGTAAATGTATTTTTGTATGTATTTGTGACTATTAACCAGATGCTGTAAAATTATTTATCTTAATTTCACAGGGTTATAAAACCTCCTAGTTACGCCTACAACCAAAGCACTTGTTTTCAAATTTATCAGAAACACAGGTACGTGTCTGTTATAGTTGGAAGTATATTTATGATGGTGAAGACATGGTACTTGCAAGGACATATATACCGTGAGGACATAGGAAGAAATATCTCTTGTAGCAGTGTATTCCTTAAGGACATTTTGATAACTAGGACATGTTGCCTCAGAGAAGATTTGGGAAATAAAGGAGACTGTTATTTGGTCATTTGGACATTTTACATTTGAGGATACTTTGGTTGTGAGTTCAGTATGTCAAATGTAAGGACATGATTGCTGTGATGACATACCAAGCTAATATAATTCTCTATTGTTTGTGTCCAGCCTGAACACAAGAAGAGTTTGACACCTCAGTTAAGTTAAAAATATTCCTTTTTATGTGGTTAATATTCAAGGCAAGAAAGGGGGAGATGAGATGGTGGTTCCAGTTGAGCAGGGGGGTGATGGGAATGGCAGGCCAGCTAGCCCGAGGGATCTCCTAGTGGAGAGTATGTGGGAAGGTCTGGAGGCACAGACAGACAGGTAAGTGCAAAGTTTGTGGCAGAGTGGTAGGCTAAGTATAATGAGAGCTGATTTCTTACAGCATTGGTTTGGAGGTTAAAGCTGGCGAAAAAGGGAAGGTAGGTATGGGTGCCGGTTGAGGAGTCTTGATATGCAGATGTTGGCAGAGATGTGCCTTACCCAGATAGTGGTGGCCACCAGAAGTGACAAGATGGCAGATCTTTTACCATTTTAACCATTTATCAAAAATCTTAATCAAAAATCAAAAAATCATCAAAAATTATCAGTAACATTCAGTCAAAGCATCCAAGTCCACAAAGAAAATTAAAAATCAGGCAAGTTGAATGTCCACAGGTACAGGTGATGACTGCAGGTTACTGGGAATAGTGGGAAACGACTTATGAGGCATCAAGATAGTAATATACCAACACATGGAAGGGCTGGATCATGACAAATACTACAGTGATGTGAAAAAGTATTTACCCCCTTCAAGATATAGATTTTTTTTTTATTTGTCACACTTAAATGATTCAGATCATCAAACAAATTTTAATATAATAAAAAGAATTTTTTTTAATAATTATTATTTTTTTATTATTTTTTTGCCATTCAGATGTGGACTTGCTTTGGATTATTGTCCTGATGTATAACCTAAGTGTACGTGAGCTCGAGGTCACAAACTCATGACCAGAGATTCTCCTTCAGGATTTTCTGGTAGAGCACAGAATTCATCCATCAATTATATCAAGTCGTTCAGCTGCTAAGCAGCCGCAGATCATCACACTACCACCACCATGTTTGACTGTTGATATGTTATTTTTATGAAATGCTGTGTTAGTTTTACACCAGATATTACGGGACGCACATCTTCCAAAAAGTTTAACTTTCTTTCAGCTTATATTTAAGTGATTTGTTGATTTAATAGGTTTGGCAGTATTCAGGCCTGGGAGTGGCAAATGGAATTGAACTCCAAAAAATGTGCTTAATCACAGTTCATTCATGATTTAACGAGTGGGTGGCAATTACTTTTTCACATAGGGCCAGGCAGGTTGGGATAACTTTTTTCTCATATTAAATTGAATTATTAAAAAACTATATTTTGTATTTATTCAGGTTATCTTTGTGCAATACTAAAATTTGTTGGACGATCTGAATTATTCAAGTGTGACAAATGTGCAAAACAATAATCTTAATCAGAGAGGTGGCAAATACTTTTTCAAAGCACTGTATATGATACAATGATATTTGCAAGAACAATTTGATTGTGACGACTTGTTAGTTTCCAGGTTACTCTTTATGAGAACACGGTAGTTGTGAGGACCTTTTGGTTTTGAGCAGAATGTATATGTTGTGAAGGTGTGTTAATAGACATGTTGTTTGCAAGTTTATTTATGAGGACTTAATGTTGGTGAGGACATTTTTCTTGCAATCACATTGTGGTTGTGTGTGGACATTGTAGGGGTGAGGACAAATTAATTGGTGCATACTGGCTTTAGTTGTCAGGATAAAGTTTTTTGCAAGCAGATGTTGCTTGAGACATACTCATTCAGACTGCGATGGTCATAAAGTTCAGAAATAAAACACCAAAATGTATTAAAGTTGTGTGTAAATACTTACAATCTCTAGTTGTAGATAGTTTTCCACTCTCTTGTCTAAGTGAAGATGCTCGGCTCCTCCTCTGCTTCAAAAGGTCTTTGTGAATTTTAATGTCACACAGAGCCTCGTTGAGGCTTAGCGAGTGGCTGTAATTAGTGTTTGTTAAGATGAATGTGAGAGCATCCTCATTAGCATAGCAGCATTTAATGAGCAGCACCATCACAGAGCTCTAATCACCAGGATAAACAAACAAATAGAAGAAAGAAAATCATTACCTGCCAAATAAAAACAGCTGATTGTGATGGTTTACAGCCTGGCAGATATTTGAGGTGGGGAGCACTTTCAGAGTACAAATCCAAACACAAAACACCATTAACATTTACTGTATTCATTGCCATCTTTTCTATATACTACTTCCCCTCATTATTAACACTGCTTAAAGATTACAGTTGAAACATTGGATTAAAATGTATTAATTTTTTTAAGTTAAGTCATATTATAAGGAGAAACATGTTTAAAGTAAATTAATGCATAATTTTGAAAAAAAGTACTTGTGCAGCAACTAATTAACATTTAAATTTGAACTTACAACTCCAGAGTCATTCCAGTTGGGTGTGCATGGAAAACCTCCAAAGGGACTTATCCTGATCAGATACCTGAACCACCTCAACTGAGGCGGCTCATTGCCCTTTCTCAAAGGGGAGTCTGGCCACTTTAAAGAGGAATTTCATTTCCAATGCTTGTATCTACAAGCTACCTCTTTAAATCCCTATGTAAAGCTTATGACCATTGGTGGAACCAAGATCCACTGTTAAATCAAAACTTTACCCCTCTTGTGGTTCGGTACAAAGTCCAGCTTCTGCTGATGATGCACAAATCTGCCTTTTAAATTCATGCTCTGTTTAAAGAGCCAAGACAATGCTGAAGTGTCTTCAGGCCAAGTCTGTGACTGGACCAAGTGAAGCCCAGACTTAAACCTCACAGCAGATTCACAGACAGGAGCTTGTGTGTGTTCCTCTCCTGCTCATATCCATTTTATTTGGCTAGTGTACTGTTATTGTGCTGTTTTAATTGTGCAAACAAGCTAAACATAATTTGAGCCCATAATTTGGGCTTAATTGCAAACATTAGATCTCTATAATTTTTATAGCCATATATTTATTTCCTAAATTTGGCAAATCATCCTGAACTAACAGATTAAAAATGTTTACATCAGGCTTTGTCATCTAACTCGTCTTCTTAATAAGCAGGAAATGGTGTGAGAAATATTCACATTGCCGCCCATTAGTATACTAATTAAAATACCATCGTATCCCACGGCATACAGATCCTCCCACTCCTCCCATTCATTTACTCAGTTTTTTCTTTAACCTCTGACCTTTCCTTACAGAGATGATGACGCTAATTTCATTAATCCTCTGTGTGCACAGATGTAATTAACGAGCCAGCAGAGCTGCTGGAGGTGAATATCAATCATTAACGTACCGACAGTATGGGTGGCAGCTTCTCCGTCCTCCCATATGTTCAGACATGTCCATCAAACAGAGAAGCAGACATACACAATGTTAATATTAAAGCTGCTGCAGACTCCCAGAAAGCCTATGAACTGTCAACACTCCTTAATTATTCATGAGTCATTTCAACACAGTCTCCACTTTTCCCACTTGGTTATAGAGGAAGTGAAAAAGATTTTATCTACTTGATTTTAATGTCATGTTGTTTTTTTTTTATTTTTTATAAACTCACACTTTCCTTAAATAAGCAGTGCAAAAAATGTAAATACTGGGCAAAAATGTAAATGTCCAAGAAAAGGTAATGATGGCTCTCTTTTATTGTTTACTGTGTGACTTAGTTTGGTATATTTCCTCAAAGGTAAAACTCTGGATAACCTTAGCTACACACAGCAGTTCTGAGTTTTTGGATCTATTCACATAGTGAAGCAAGAAAGACACTCTGCGTACAAAGAGTTTGGAGAATGGTGTTCTTTTATTCCATCTCCAAAACCAAAAAGGAAAGAACAAAAATGTAAGAAATGGGTTATACTTTTTCATTTTATTACCTGTAAGATAAAATGCCCCAATGCACTTTGCAGAGTCTACACCCATAAAACACATCACTGAAAGCACAAAACCAAAGTATTTCTACAGAAAATGGAGGAATGTATCAAATAAACGCAGCTCGAGTTACTCTGTTAACGCTGCAGTTTTAGCCGCAGCATAACATATACTCCATTTGACAACATTCAAGTGGGAAGTCGGACACTGGAGTAATTTAAACTGCAAAAGAGTCGACCAAAATGTCTGACAAACCAGAGATTCCAGTTAACTGAGAGGCTGATATTGTAACTGTTCAGGAGCCACAATCACTTTCAAAGTACAAAGTATGTCAAACAAGTAATCTGGCAGAAATTGAGTCTGATTTAGTCTGTCGTCTGCACAGTGTCATACCCCTCTGGGAGCTTTTCAGGAGTGAAACACCTTTATGTGGTTCTGAATTTGTCTTGGTCTGACTTTTTCACATAGTTCTTCTTTTTGTCTGCTCTGTGTTTACTATTGTTAACTCCTACTTTGCTGTGCTGTTACGTATAAAGTCTACAGTTAAGTTGTTAACCATTTAGTTGCTAGAAAATAATGAATTAATCATATTTTTTTCATCTAGCTAGGGCATATTTCACTTACAGTGCTTGTTAGCTGAAGGGAAACTAGTGTTTCTCCATCGTGAAAAGCCACAGGGGGGAACAGGATGAGGAAAGCACTATCTGGTTAGTGGATTTAACTTTTTCAGAAAAAATTTGATATTCTGCCTTTAAAATTCTGCTTGTCCTTTTGGTCTTGGGTTGCTCACTTGCAGACACTAATTTGTACTCACTACACAGGTAGTCAGCTTGTGTCTGGTTTGGCAGATAACTGCTGGTAACGTACCTGGTTTAATGAGCGATGCAAACCATTACCCATGTGCTGTAGATGAAACGGTGAAATCCTTGTAAATTAGTTTTTAAAACTGCACTTCTTTAATGCTTCATTACCATTTACAGATCTGGACAAAATAGAAAGAGAAATCTCACAACGTAGTTTTAAGGTCCCACGCAGTACGGATGTGGCGATGAATTGTGAGCTTCTGCAGAGACGTTGAGGAGAATCCAGAGTTTAGTGTTTACACAGACTGTATGGGACGGTTTCATCTATATTTCATCTCCACCTCGACCTTCGGCAACATGAAAGTGATATGTTGACAGACTCTGAATGCAGCCTGGTCTGTTCAGCCTCAGAGGAAAACACCTACAGCGCCACTTGACTTCGTACAGCTCTTCTTGTTGAAAAGATGAATCCTGTGCTTTATCTTTCCTCATAATTTCCTCTAATTACCCATTGGCGTGGTAATGCTCTCTGTTTCTTTGTGGCCAAGTATCAGTACATTCTTTTCTTCTGGCACCTTTTGGGAAATTAATTCATTTTTTGCTAAAGTGTCTTAATAATTACAGTGACATCGAGGTTAATTGCCTAATCTCTATTGCCATGGAGGCATCCCGTTGAAATCCCCACACAATCTGTTCCAGAAACGGCAGCCAGAAGATCCTCTGTTACCAGAGGGGATGCTCTGACCTAAATGAGGTTTTTTTTTTTTTTTTTTTTTTTTTTTTTTTTTTTTTTTTTTTTTAAACATCCAGCATGTAGGGGACGGGGAACTCAGGTACACTGTCGACTGTCATTAATTTTCCACTTTGATTTAATGCTGGAAACTTCTGGAGCAGAGGGAGGGAAGCTGTCGGAGGTTTCTAAAATATAGAGGTCCAGTGTAACAATGTCAGCCAAGGACTTGGTTTAGTACCTTTAAAATAAAATCTTAAAACTTACTTACTTATGATGAGAAGTCACTTTCTATTAACGATGGATAATTTAATAGTCAATCTCACCCTTCACACTCCCTTAACGAGCATCCTTCCCTTTACGAGTTCAAAAATTATAAACCCAAAGCAGGTAGGTTTTTGTTCTTTTGAACCAAGTGTGGGACATACACATGACACTTTTAGCAGTCTGTTTACTAAGGAAAATATGTGCCAAGATATGGAAATAATCACTTTTGTCAACCATATAGTACTTCTATAGGGATGATAACTCGAGGGTTTCTGAGCTTTAATTACTCGACACAAAAAAGCTAAGCAATTTGTATAAACAAAACCTTTACAACAGAAGAGCTCAGTATAAACTAAATCAATCAGTGTTGAGGCAGATTTTGGCACATGGGTTTGTCTTGACCACTGGCTCCATGAGATATAAGACAGTTGATTCACCAGCAACGCAAATTATAAAATCTGGAGATGCAGCCGGGAAAGGGAGTTTTTATAGTTTCTGCTCCAGCCACCTGGAATAATGCGCAGAAGAAAATCAAATAAACTCAAGGCCAATGTAAACTGTGTCATTATGCCTCCATGGCAACGGCAGATGAGGCCAGAGGAAGAGGTTGTCTCTAAATCCTGTATATATGTCCATCCTCATGAACACAATAGCTTAGGGATGTCTTGAGGGAATTTAATTGCAAATTGGCCTAATCTATTGTGACTCTATGATGAATAAGAATCAGAATAGGCATGCGTGGAAACTGCAATGTGACAGATTTTTTTCAAATTCATTTTCAAAATAAAACCCTAACCCAAGTACTTTTCATGCCTAAACTTAACCTCACACAGACCTGTGGCATTGAACTCCAGTTGGTAGCTTTTGAGTCCAAAAAAGTCTGCCACCAACTCCAAACTTTACTTAATAATGCTGAAGCTTTATTAATTCACAACATATGTTGCATGACAACATAATTAGTTACAAAAACATAATTGTGATTGCCGTTTAGTTGTACAGAAATGTCATTTTCAGGAGACGAGGACCCTAAAAAGTTTTCAGGGTTGCTGGGCCTTGCTGAGGAACACAAGCAAATATTTGTAGATGTGCAACACTTACTAAGAAAGAAAACCTTGTACAGAGAATTTGTAGGATTTGTTTCAGGAGATTACTGAATGTGGCTCGTTACAACATAAGTCAACATTAATCTGCACCTTTTTATTTGGAGGAAGCCTCCTGTCAGGCTCATTTCACTGCACTATTAATTGATGTGGTGATAATGGTGTTAAAAAAAACAAAAAAACTTCACTCGTAATATACTTTGCTAAATCAAGCATTTAAAAAAAAAAGAAGCTACATACTGTACCTTTAATGACAACAGATGTTTATTGATAATTTATATTCCTTTTATTAATTTATCAGATTAAAGAATTTCTCACTTTTTAAAAATGTTCTCACCTTCACTAAACATCTTGACTTTTCTGCCCAGTTTAAATGTCAAACTCGAAGAGAATGTGTAATGAAACACACTTCCAAGGTCCTTGTTACACATTCAGATACCAGGTCAACTTGTCACACCCTCCTGCCATCCAGAGAGCTGGGCTGACCCATTCCCACGGCGCCGAATCTCCAGTTGTGATGAATGGAAACCTGCATCCAGAGGTGATGGATGCTGGTGTCACTGTAGGCAACAGATGGGGTGGAGAGGGTGGGTGGGGTCATGGCGGACCTTGTCTGGTACTCTGTACAACTGACAAGAAGTCTTCCCCTTTTCGTCCCTTCTTCCCCTGGACAGGAAGTGTCCCCAACCTGAGCGAAAGGTCGGTAATCTGTGATTAATAAGAAATATACACTATTGTATACTGTACACGTGAGGACACTCTGTAACATTCATTTTGTATCAGTTAATCTTCCTGCTGCTAAAATATCCTCAGTAGTAAAATGTAAAACTTCAAACGTGCTGTTAATATGGCCTCTAATGTCCTGTATCTTTAAACCTCCCCCATATCTTAAATCAAATGTGTCCTCTCACGTTTGTCTGCAACAAATCTGCTCACTGAATTCAAAATGAGAGAAAACGAGATGAATATAACAAACTGTAGGTGTCGTGGAAATAAACAGAATTCAATCAAGACTTTTTAGCGGTTTATTCTATAAAGGAGGAACTAAGATTTAATAAACAAGCACAAAGAAGGAAGATACAAATGAGCTGTGCAACCCCACTCTCATGTGAGGGTTCAGTCAAATGAACAAAGATCCACCTGTTACACTGCTACTTATCAAGAATTATTCCAGCTTGAGCTAGACTCCCATTCCCACTGTCTCACTGCCAGAAGCACAGAACAGAGACGATAAATGAATATGCTGACTTGAACAGAAAAACATATGAATGACAGTGAAGAATAAATGATTCTCTCACTATAATATTAATGGAATTATTGTTTTTTCATTAACACGCCTCCCTGAGATCAATTTTTGGTCACTTAAATTTATATTAAACTAACATAAGTTACATAAGGAATACACATACATAAGGAATAATGCAGCAGATCAGAATAGCAAGGATCGTCAGCATCATGGCTACCAGCAACATTAGCCAGTTCCATAAATCAAATTCTTTCACTGCTTCATGACTGCCAATCGATTGTTGGTAATGCAGGAAATAATTAAGACGTACAATTATATCTGTCATGTTATCCACATCTGCTGGTACGAAGGTACAACACTCTTGTCCTATAACGTGACAGAGCCCACTCTCAGAAGCCAGGAGGTAGTCTAAACCCTTCCTGTCCTCCAGCTCTGCATTTGCCACTAGTTTCTCCAAAACTTTAGGCTGTTCAATTCCATCACTAACAAGCGTAGTCAAGTTCTCCAATGTCATAGCCAAATGTTCAATCTCACAATCATTTTTCACAGCACCCCACCATTAATAAGAAGGTGCTGCATGTATTTTATTTGCACTCTTTGAATCTACCCCACTTCAGTTCAGAATCAATATGTTTTCCACTCTCTGTCTCACACTCGTTTTATATTTTGTCCGTGATTTCACACAAAACTAGTCAGTGATGGGGAAGAGCTTCCATAGCTCTACTAAAGAAACTCTCATCACTGGTGGATCTTTGTTGACTTTGCGGTCAAATGTGGGATGTGTTTTGATGTGAATGGGGAAGGGGAGGCAGGGAATGATGTTGTTGTTGGAGCCTGCAACAGGACAAACTGCACAGTTTCCATTTATTAGACAGGTAAATGTGGAATGAGACAGGAGACAGGGACCAAGCCCAAAATATGCAACCCATCATCGCCAATATTTATAAGTGACTTTACAGAAAAACAAACCCAGAGACGCTTATAAACAGCAGGCTTAGCAACAATGAGGGTCTTGCTCTTAAAATATGTGTAGGGGGTCTTGTGCCCAGGGGGCAGTTGTAGTTGGAGCAGCTTGATCTACAGTGGTGGACAGTATTATACATTGTTCATATATTTTAATATTCGTACAGTAACCTTCTCACTCAGTTGTCTGTCATGTGATCACACAAAAAAACAACTGGTGCTGGCAGCCGGGGCGTAGTGTCATCACAAACAAACACTCAGTGACATTTCATTTTTCTCAGCCAATCACAGGTCCCTTCACACGCAGACACTGTGGCATTCTGGGTTGTGCGAGTCACACCGTCTACATCTGCGCTGACGGGCCATTTATCTCCGTTTGAAACTGTGGTGGCAGCTGTGACATTGGTGCCTTCGGCGCCCTGATGGCAGGAAGAAAAGGTGAACAAACAGCTTTTCAGAATGGAAACATTCGGCAAAACGTCCAGCGTCCTCTGGGGCAAATAGCGCGTTTTAATTTAGTGTTTAATAGGTTGTCATAACATGGCAGACCGTCTGGGAGAGTGATTGAATAAACCATTACCACCCTTCCTGCAATGGGGTTGGGGGGGTCTGCTGTACAGCGGTGGACTCATGAATACTAAGTATGTCTTTGAATGCAGTACCTGCAGGAAAAAATTACCAGTCAGAATATGTTTTAAGATTAATTTCTGTTTCCCTGCATATCAAACTAAGACGTGCCATATGTACTATCTTGATATTTAAAATTCTGCGCAGTCTTGTTTTTATACAAATATGTCATGTATCCTCTAGATCACCTTACCTTTAATATACTTAGAAAACCTCTTACTGAAATTGTTCTAACAGTAAATAAAATTCTGGTGTGCAGTAGATAACCGAAATAAACTGAGATGTTACACAATGCCTTCAATTAAAAACATCAGACTTTTAATACTTTTAAGAACTTACTTCTTGAGTAAAATTACTCAAAATTAAGGTCAGTTTTTTGTGTGTATTTTAGAGAGAGGATGTGATGATGTTATGACTGCTATTAAAATAAAGAACACTTCGGCTAAAGGTGTGAAAGTATGAACTCAAAAAGGACATGGGGAGAAAAGAAAACTTTCTCAGATATCATCTCTCACGAAAAACACGCAGTCCTCACAGTCTAGTTTATAATGTTTAAAGTATAATCTACAAGAGTGAAATCAAGATGATCAAGGCAGGAAAACACTCAGTTACAAAGTAATAGATAGATAAAGAAGTGGATGGTTCATGCGCAACAAAGCGCAGGAAAAATACACTGACTCATTATGATAACGCAGTTTAAAAATGTATTTTTATATTTAGCTCACATCATTAATGTTGGAGAATAGTTTCAAATATGAACAGAATACTTGGCAGATGATAATGATGTAAATATAGACTTAGAGATCTATAATAATTTGGGCAATGAAGCAGGTATTTAATCTACAACTTAATACCTTGATTATGAAACAAATTAATTTTTAACAAGTAAATTGGCAAATAATCAGGGAAGTATAACCTAAAAGGCTTAAACAGCCAGCACAGTTAAGACAGAGGAAAGCCAACAGCTTTTGTTGGTGTTTATTACAAATATTCATTTATAACTTTTTCAAACCCTCAATAGTCATGAATCCTGCCCTTGCTATTGCCACGTAGATACATGTTATATAATTTTTGGCTTTTGAGCCTGATATAAGCAGCTGTAGACGCAGACAAACTAGGTGATTCATTTTCCACAGACTGGGCACTCTCCGCCAGATGACTATCAAGCCAGACGACTATCAAGCAAAGCTAGAATGTCCAAGATTAAAGTCAGGCTCAACAAACTTTTGTATTAGCATTTGCATAGATATAAGACACCAGTCTGAAACTCTGATTTACAATGTTGTTTCCTGAAGTGCACATGAAATACGTTCTGGTGTTCACAAGAATATTTTCTCATGAGCACTAGGGACTACAAGTTTTGCCAGTGTCCCTTTAGAAGTTCTGCTTAAAAGCCAGCATCAGTGCCCACAGCATGGGTGATTCGCATATGTGTGATGACCGGCATGGAGACATTTGCCAGCATCAATAAATATCTTTTCCCAGGAACTCATTCTGCACATGCTACAACACTGTGCAGTGAGCCACCTGCAGTCCAGATCTGGTTCCTATGGAATCAGACAACGGCACCCACGGACTGTTGAGCAGCTGCAGTCTAGTTTTCAGAAAACATGGACAAATATTCCACTTGACCCTTTATGTGCGTCTGAGGCAAGAGTGGTGGGACTATGATGTGAACGGCTTCACAGAAGCAGATTTCATCCAAAATTTCAGGATATCAACACCTTTGATTACATCTGACAGCACCTCTACACAAGACACTCATGCCAAGACGCTGATCTCAGGGGAAAAAAGTCAGATTAAATGCGACCTGACCATTCAGACTGGAGAACATCAGATATGTATCCGACATACAAAAGTTGCCCAGATCGGATTAAAAAAAATAATGATTTCATGTAATTTGTGCTGTTCAGATTGTCGTAAAAAAAACGGATTTGGGCCACTTTTGCCTGCCGTGTGAAGGTAGTGTCTTCCATTCCCTAATAATTAAAAAGTCTTGTTAAAAGTGATGTAACAAAGTGGTAAACAGTTTGTCTTTTTGCCTTTGGTCAGATAAATAAAGGTTTTAGTTTATATTGCATTTTAGAAAATATCAACTTGGAAATGGGGTTTGTAATGAAAACATAAAATTAAAGTGAAATGACTCAAGAACATGAGTAAAATAAAACTGGTTAAAACAATTACACCATATGTGGTGTAATAATCTATTTCCTTCATTTAGTTTATCTGTTCAAACTCTGCACTGCATGGAAGCAGGAAAATATTATACTGACGCTGGCAGTCGGTCGATCTCTTGCTGCCACTTGCGCGGTCCCACCAATTAGCAGTGACCTTAGGGGTGACTAACAAGGTTACCAGCGATGGATTTCTCCCATATTTACTTACGTAACCTGATCATGAGTTCGGAAGATGAATTACACCACAAACTGTTTGAGACAAGCCTGCTTGATATTAATTTATAAGCTCTGATTCATATATTTATAACTGTAGTGAGTTATTAGGCAGCAGCAGAGAACAAGAGGAGGAAACGTGGAGGAGAATTTAAAACTGGAGCAGTGAGAGAGAATATGGAAAAACCAGGGACCTGTCACAAAGCAACTTCGGCTTAGACTGTCTGTCCTTTGCTTGTCTGACATTTGTTATTCTCATAACTGCAATCCTGAAGGAGGTTCAATCCAGCTCTGAGTGTGTTGATGTAAAAGAGAGACAGTAGTTGTTAATTACAGGCCAAGAGGCCCTTCTTCTCATGGCAGACATTTTGACTTGTCACAGCTCTTCAGACCCTCAAAGGTCAGCACTGTCAAGATGATTCACTGCTGGTGTACCACACAAATTTGGGGATCGCAGTTCAACCAAAGTTGAACATGAAAATGCTGCTCGAATTTGTAAAAGCTCCTGAAGCAAATCTTCTGATGTCAGGGAATATGTAAAATAAATGAAAACCGCAGTGAAATTTCACACTGTTACTTGTCTCCTGACCTTCAGGCTACTTTAGTCTTAGCTAGGAGTAGCTAAAGAATTGAAATCTTGAGTGCTGTTACTGAAGTCATTGAGTCTGAACGCAGCCTTAAGTATAATAAGAAGATGATGGAAAAGAAGTATCTCCTCCTCCCTCCATCTCTCCCTCTAATAGATTTGTCTCCACTGGGAGTTCGACCTGATCTCTGGCTTCATCCTCTCAGCTCAGGCGTTTGGAGGTGATGGACTGTATCCCTCCATCACCTGACCTCTGATCTCTGCGGCTGCTCTGCTCAATCACCACAGGCTCTAGACGGGGAGGAGGCAAGTGTAACGGGGGTGGAGGTTATGAAAGCATTTATCTGTCAGTCAGTGTTCGGGGCTATAGACACTGAACAAAAGTGAACCCATCTTCTCTGTTGCTTTAATATCTGAAGTCAGATCTGACTGATTCCTCCTGAATGACTGAAAACACACAAACAGAACAGACGTCAGACAGGATGAGAGCTGATTAAAGAGGACTGACGCATCACTTCATCACTGCAGCAGGTTATTAATACACACTGAGGCTTTAAGTGAACCTGGCAAATAACACATTAGAATAAAATTGGTCATCAGGCTTTTAATTTCCCCAGACACTGGAACACTTTGACCCCACCATTATATGTCCCCATCATTGATTTCCTTAACACCTGTCTTACCTTTAGCATTGTAAGTCATTTTTGTTATAGGCACACTCTTCATTATTCATTGTATTATTCAATGGGTTTTTTTTAACTGACATAACGGACACACTAACATTTTCATTTAACTGTAGGCGATATACCCCTTTTTGTATTTTTTTTTCATGCAAAATGCAACGAAATGTACATGATAGCAACATATTATACTACAACACATTATACTATTATTACTATCCTACCCTGGCGTCTCAGTCAGTGGAGAGCAGCTAAAGTGGTCAGGCTCTAAAAAGAGTCTTTCTTCAGTCTGTCTCCTTTGTAGATGCAGCCTAGAAATCCATTAGGATAACCAGAGCCAGCTTTACTTTTTCACTTCCTTATTTCCTTGATAAACTTAACGTTTGCTAAACTAATTTGCTGTATTAACAAAGTCTAAAAATCAAAGTGGGTGAAAAAGGCTCAATGGGGAACATAGTGACTGAGAAAGGCAACTTATATTACAACATGATTCCTAAAGTAATGAGATTAATGCAGTGGTGGTTATTTACTCTTCAGTTTATGGAGTGCAGATGAACGTTTGACAGGCGGCTAAGTGGATATGATGAACACAGAGTTGGAGGAGGAAGTGGGGAGAAGTGTAAAATCAAGAACTGACACATAGTGGTGTGCAAATAATAATCAGTGAAGGTCAGTCTGAGGTCAAA
Source organism: Helostoma temminkii (assembly GCA_900302695.1). Classification (NCBI taxonomy): domain Eukaryota; kingdom Metazoa; phylum Chordata; class Actinopteri; order Anabantiformes; family Helostomatidae; genus Helostoma; species Helostoma temminkii. The sequence goes on along the minus strand of OMLM01006383.1, from coordinate 19,595 downwards.
CAGTTGACAGCACTTCTTCAAATGATGAAAGAAAAGAATAATTGAAAATGAACGATTTGATTATGTTCTCGTCAGTGGCTTCAGTGATTCATAGAGGGCGCCTCGTCCTCATAGAGAGGAAAAAATAAAACCAGATAAACTGAGCAGGTCATTGATTGAATATCGAAAAGATGACTGCAGTCGCAGCTTGATTCACTGACGGGCAACGTCCTCTCTGGGAAATTGAGGTCTGACCTTGTTGTGGAAGCTTTTTCTTTTCAAATACTTCAAAGAGAAAGGTAAAGATAAGGCATTTCAACTGTACAATGATCAATGGAATAAATATTAGATTAAACAACATCTATAACTGAAGAACAGAAAATTCTTACTGAACAAATTCTCTTCAGCTTCCTTTAATGCTGCTTTGGTTTCGACATTATCACCTTCATGAAGGAGGATTTATTGCAGGATTAGTGCGTTAGACTGCATTACTTTTAGCTCAGTGTAACTAAGAAACTGGAAACTGAGTGTATACATAACAGAGGATTATCATAGCAAACATTGCTGTATGGGAGCAGCTAATTGTGATGTACTGAAGCAAGCACTTAATGTGTAGCAATAAGCCATTCACCACCATAGAGACTTCACCATGTCTTATGTAGAGATCAGCAACTGTAACGCTACTATATTTGCACCAAGACAAAGCTAGAGCCTGCCATTATTTATGCAACAATAATAAAACAAATGAAGAAAAGCATGAGGGCTAAGTACCCACTTTCTGCTTCTGTAGGGTTTAAGTTGCAGCCAGGTGTTACAGCAGATGTGCAGACTCTATAAAAGCAGAAGTTTTGGCAGTTTGCTGGTCTGGAGTATTCGGATGTGTGTTAACAATATGGCAAGAGGGAAATGCGAGAAGCAAGTAATGCTGTACCTCAATTCAGTCACTGAAATAACATGAAACTGACAAAAGTCTGATGAAAATCAGATTTTGAATTGTGGTTCAACAGAAACATTTAAAAAACAAACTAATTAAACTGGCCTGGATAAAACTAATGGAAAAAATAATACGATAGTGACATGTTAAACCAAAGTGTTTCCTGTACTTAGTCACAGATGTCTTCAAACCTGTAGTCAGTCAGTCTGCCTATTTAGAGGGTGAAAAGTAGTCACTGTGCTGTTTGGTATCATGGTGTGTACCACACTGAACATGGACCACTGAGAGCTAAGGAAAGAGTTGTCTCAGGAGATTAGAGGTTATAGACAAACATGTTAAAGGTAAAGGCTATAAGACCATCTTCAAGAAGCTTAATGTTCCTATGACTACAGTTGCACATATTACACATATTATTCAGAAGTTTAAGGTCTACAGGATTTTAGCCAAACTTCTTAAATGTAGCCACAAGAGGAGATTTGACTGGAATTTGCCAAAACGTATATTGCCAAGCTTGTGGGAGAATGTCTTTTGGACAGATAAGACAAAACTGGAAACGTTTGTCAGGTCACAGATGTAATAATTAAGCCTACAAAGAAAAGAACACTACCTACTGTGAAACATGGAGGAACTTGGTTATTTTCTGGGGCTGCATTGCTGCATCAGGCTCAGGGTGTCTTGAATCTGTGCATGACACAATGAATTCTTAAGACTATCTAGGCATTCTGGAGAAATGTGCTCCCCAATGTTAGGAAGCTTGGTCTCAGTCGCAGGTTATGGGCCAACCAACAGGTTATTGCCTCACAACACACTGAAAACACCCAAGATTGGCCAAGAACAGAACATTGGACTATTCTGAAGTGGTCTTTTATGAACCCTGATCTAAATCCTGCTGAACACCTGTGGAAAGAGCTGAAACATACAGTTTGAAGAAGGTACCCTTCAAACCTGAGACAGTTGTAGTTTGCTCGAGAGGACTGAGCCGGAAAACCTGTCGATAGGTGCAGAAGTTTCTTTAAAAGTTACAGAAATTGTTTAATTGTAGCGATTTAACTCAAAAGGTTGTGCAACAAAACATTAAGTTAAGGGTACGATCATTTCTGTCCAGGCCAATGTCATTACCTTGTTTCATTTTTTTAATTATATAATTCTGTTCACATTCAATACAAAAGCAATTTCAGTTTTTCATTTGATAATTTTCACTAAATGTATTACTTTATATAGTTTCACTTTATTTCAATGACCATTGTGAGTTTCTCTTTCTTCAACAGATGGGTACCATGCATTTTGTCCACGTTTGTATGTTATAGTGAAAAGCATTCAAGGCAGTTGCCAGTCTTCACAGCAGCGGGCGTCCCAGCACATTACCTCTAAGGTCAGGCCATGCAATGCTCACTGAAATACAAAAAACCCAAGAGCTACATCTCAGACCCTACAGGCCTCATTGAGCATGTCACATGTTAAAGTTCACAACAGCAGAAATAAAGACCAAACAAGGGTTTGGAAAGGTTGTCAGGAGAAAACTTCTTCTGTCTAAAAAGAACATGAAAACACAA
>OMLM01006383.1:3049-17109 GCA_900302695.1 Helostoma temminkii | reverse complement strand
AAAACACAGCTGAGGTTTACAAACTGCATCTGATATTTAAAACTATGTTCTATGGGCTGATGAGGCCAAAGTGGGGTTGTTTGGCCTTAATGCCAAGAGAAATGTTTGGTGAAAACCAAACAGCATTTAACAGAAATGCCTCATATCCACTGTCAAGGTGGTGGAGGGGTGATGATTTGGTCTTGCTTTGCAGCCATTAAGTTGATCATGAATTCCTCTTTATACCAAAGTATCCTAGAGGCAAATACTATTCTATTTTATTCTATTCTATATATTTTAGAGGTAAATAGAATTAATTCCTCTACAAAAATTTGAGGAGCTGATAAAATTTAACAGGAAACAATTACTTCCAGTTATTACTTCTAAATGTGGATGTACAAATGACTGAATCATGCAGGGTACTAGTATTGCCCGTGTGTGGTTTTTGTTGTTGTTGTTGTTTTGTTTTTTTGTTTGTTTTTTGGCCTCTGCTGCTGTAGCACATCTGCCCCAAGGTTTAATGTGTTTTGGGTTCATAGATACTCTACTGCTTTTCTTAATTTTAAAGTGTGGTTATTTTATTTGATCTTCAGTAGATCAACTTGACATGTCTATATACCTAAATGCACTAAGCTGCTGCTATGTGATTGGCTAATTAGATAGTTGAATTACCTAGCTCTTGAACCTAATGGCTGGTGTGTGAATATTACATTTTATCACATATTATCTAAATAAAGTGCCCTGTCAATCACTTCAGTTCACAATCTTAAATTCTCTAATAATAATAATAATATAATAATAAACATGATTATTACTCTGAGCATGTCTAAACAGATAGCATAGCCTGCTAGGTTTTAGCATCCAGGTCATGCTCTTTATCCCAAAGGTGCTATTCTGTGTCAGCTGGACATGTTTAAATTCTTGAAGACATCTTGCCTTCTTCAGTTTTAACTGACATGATCGACATGTGTCAGAACGCACAGTGCATTGCTGCTTGCTGTGTAGCCACAAACCAGTCAGACCACTGCATGCACACAGTAACGTTAAAACTACTAAATGGTGTTAATGTTGTGGCTTATTGGTGTATAAAGTCAGAGACATAATTCTATATTAGAACTAGAGGTCGACCGATATACCGCTGATGTTTGGAATTTTTAAATATCGGCATCCCTGCTGTTAGTTACATCAATGAAGCAACTGCTACTTATTCCAGTCTTTTCTTTTTATATGTTTCAGCCAAAGAAAAGGAAGGGCTGCACTAAATACTACCTCAATTGTTTAATTATTTTTAATATTTAGGTTTTAATAAATATTTATGCATAATAAATTCATAAAAGTGAATTTAGTTTAACCAGTCTTCTCCATGTGTCTCATTTACTGTAATTACATGTATCATATCGGCCTCTTATTGCCCTTAGGCAAGGTTGATTTCTTAATATCGGCATTCGCCATTAAAAATCCTGTATCGGTCGACCTCAAATTAAACATGTTTATCAATAGTAAATTACAACCTCCTAATTACATAATATTTTTTATGCAACAATTCAAATGATTTAAAAAATATAGTGTGAAATAATGAAATTGTAATTGTAATGAAATTGCAGCATGTAAAACAAGATTGGAGATTGAACCTTGTGGAAAGTAGAAGTGAAAATGTGGAATAGTGGAAAAGTGATGATATTAAAATGAAGGTATTTTAGGGAGGTTTCGACATTTTAATAGGATATTTGGAAATAAAATGAAAAAATAAAATTAACATCTTGTCAAGTCTTTTATTATTCACTTGAGTGTAACTATTCCATTTGAGGATTAAGACTTGATTTTAGTATTAATTTTAGGTTTATTTTGGGGTATTTTGTCACTGAGAGTAATCACAAATATGTGCAGAACCTGTCCCTGATTGTTATCTGTAAATAAGCAGCCATGTCATAATCCTCCCCAACATACGTCCTCCCTCACCCCAGAAATTGGGCAGTATGGTCGCGGTGGAGATGCTATCACACTTTCACAGTTCGCCTTGCAGTCATAAGTCGCCTATAGGTGTCATGTCATATTATTGGACTGAAGGTGGGAGAGAGAGTTTTCCTTGGTTATAGTCGACAACTCCATTTGTGTCTGCTGGATTTCTCTGCTCTGGTCCTTAAATCACAGCACAGCCGGGCATCATGCAAAAAATGACTGCACCTGGATGTTGTTGTAACACACTGGTATAAAGTCACAAGCTTGTCTGTTAAAAATTATTTTCCCATGCAACTGAGCTGTAATAGATTTATTTTTGCAGGAAACATAATGATTATGACTGATTATGAACCTATGAACCTATTTTTGAACAATTGAAGCTCTACAGTAATGAACAAAACGTGAACAGATTTTCAAGCTCTGCTCGAATAGACTCGCCCTCATTTTTTCATTGAATCAGCTGCTTTTCATGTTACCTGCTTAAACTGCAGTTTAAACACACACACACACACACACACACTTGTAACCTTGCACAAAGATTTATCTTTTGCAAGCTCAGTAGCCAATCATGTCAGAGCTAATTAAAAGTGTGAAATATGCTAATGAGTGAGTCTTTGCAGGCTGACAGATATTCAATGTTCATTCCATCATGCAAATGTGGTGCAGGTGAATATTTTCCTGCTGTGTTTATGAATAAGGTGATCGATAAATCAGCTGATTCACTGCATCGTGTGTGACTGACAGCACTTTTAAAAATGAATTACTACAGGTCAGTTTGTTAAAATTCTTTTAACAATATTCAGTTTATAGATAAATAAAACTCAAAGTTGAGCATAGCTGAGATGTGCAGGGATGCAGAGATCGATGCTACTCAGCGCGTGGGGGTTTTAACAAAACCAACTGAAAAGCTCCTTCAGTCTCTCTCCTGGTTAAAGGTTATTTTGTCATAAACTTTGCAAACACTGACGCAATACGCTGCACTCTGACAGCTCAGAGGTTGCAGCCTGGTCCGAAATAAAAACTGGGGGTCTGGACAGAAGGGATGTGCGTTCCTTAAAGTCATCATCACCATTTACATATGCCGGGTGTCACAGGAAAGCAGTAAGAGTTTACATCCATGCTAGCAGCGATGGGTGTAAACTGCTTATTAAAACCCTCTGTGCAACTCTGTTATTTGCCAATAGCAGCACCAATCAATCCTATCCACTGACAAGTGGAAGATAGATGGGGCATCAGATGTTTGGACATGTTATTCATCCACAGTTTTGATGCTGGACAAGGTAGGAGTGTCTGAGATGAGACTTTGCTGGTTTGTCCCTAAAAGAAGTTAAGAAGTGGTCACAGTCTCAGCACAGCTAAGCCAGTCCTGTTTGCTGAAGAAGACAGTTGAATACGTAGGAAAACAATTTAGCTTTTAACATAAGAATATTTGTCACAATGTAACATCTTTTGGGAATCTGTGAGAGTACCTAACCCAGACTAATCATATCTTCACAGATAGGAAAAAAATACTTTTAGCTAATAAAAATTTAATGAAGATTAATTTCATTATTCTTTTTCGTTTTTTCATCATTTGAACTGAGGTCAGGTTATAATTAGGATAATTTAGATGATGTTTCTCTAGGAAACGGCTCCCTGTGTGCCTACTGATGATGCAAATTCTGTCTCATAAATCACCAAGGTGAGGAACTTGGAGATAATTCAGTTTAGAAATTAAAAAAATAACCTAACCTGAGTCTCAGCTCTGGAAATATTTAAAAAAACAGCCTCTGACTTGAGCTTCAGAGCATGCTCCAGTCAGACATCATGATGTGACTACGCCAAGTCCATTGTCACATTTTTTAAGTTAAAATTGAGTTAAAATAAATCTGATTTCAGAAGGGTACTTAATTTCTGAACATTTCCAACAAGAAACTAGAGAAGCAGAAAGTGCAGATTATCTGTAAATAGGCAAGTCCATGTGTGTCCTAAAGAGACACAAAACTGCTATGAAGAGACACACGCGACAACAAAATAACCACAAATAGATGCAAAACAATCACAACGTGACACAAAACTGCTACGAAGATACAGTACAAAAGTACCACAGTGAGAGGCAGATGACCTTAAAGGACAACTACAAAAGGATGCTAAACAGTCACAGTGACGCAAACTACAAAGAGTATTTAAAGTACCATAGACACAACAACTAGAAATGGAAGAAACATTCCAAGACATGTAGAAGGACACAACATTCAATACAATAATAAAGACTCAAAATGTGTCAAATTTAAAGAGGTACAAAACAATGAGTACAAATAAACTACAAAACTGTAAAACTATTAGAAATATAGTTTGAACTTAAGTGTTTCCTATGTAAACGGTGAAAGTAAGGCACAGACACTGACTTGGCATAATTGAGTTTCACACAGAAGACATGAGTTCATGTCCTATTCAAGTGGTAATTGATGTTTTTAGCCATGACCATATTTTTTTTACCAGGATTAACAATAATTTTGAATTTTTTAAACATCATTGGTTTTGCAGAAGTGTCTAATATCGTCAAATAGAGCGACAGAAACTTTTTTTTTCTCCACAGTTGTCAAGTTGACTTTTAGCAGACAAGAAGGGGGCAGAGTAGACATGAATGTGAGGGATTTAATGGTGATAATGTCTTGTCACAGTTAATGTTCGCTGCAGTCTACCGTCATTTAGCGGCGGGGTGGAGGTTATTGTCGGAGCCTTCTGACAATCCAGCAGTCCAGAAATAGCTACCAAACAATTGAATTAAAATTAAGTTTCATTCTTTTTTCCCCCCTAAAGCCGCTGCTTGCTGTGCCATCGTCCTCCATCCCTTCCTGTTTTGAATCCGTTAACCTTTCTGTTTGGGGCGGCGCGGCAGGGTCCTGCTCCGCAGATTAGTCGCTGACGCATTTATCAAGGGATGACAAATGAGCTGTCCTTCCAGATGCCTGATTACTTGACCTTTATTCCACAGGAGCCTGGCGGTTAGCAGAGAGGGGCGTAAGGGGGGGATTACTGGTAGAGCTAAGTGGTGCCAGCCTTGTATTCGCTGGCCCGTTGTGAGAGGAAACGCCTGGATGCAACACCGCGACGCAGACGTGAACACGAATTAAGAAACAAGTTATTAAGATTGGCCGGCTGAGGCGAGGTAATTGAAATTCTCTGATTCCCCAGAAACAGGCAGAGACCCGGCACATCAGTTTCTATTTGAGGCTCAGTGGCTGATGAGTATCACATATTAAGGCCTGGGGAGGAAAATTGACCATTTAGTGGCCTCTGATTCGAGATCATTACACGAGTGGGACACCATCAGCCCCTGAATGTGGCATTTCTTTTTTCTTCTGCCAGCTCATTTCTGGATTTGTCAGGCAGCAGATTGTCATTTGTAGCTTTGTGTGTTTTTCTTCCTCAGTTGTTCTGCACACAGTCAGCGGGCCTGCTGGTTATTGTGAACCCTGCATCCACATATGTTAATGCTGTCTTGCTTGCTAGATAATACACTGACTCTGCACCATAACGAAACCTCTTCTCTGTGTGTGCCTCAGCTTAATGCAACTACATGTACGAGGTCCTGCAGCTGACGTTACAAGACCTCTTTTAGTACTAGCCAAGCTGATGGTCGGGCAGTGTGGGACCATCAGTGAACATCTGTCAGCCCAGTGTTTGTCCCTCACTGTTTTTATTCAGTCAATAGTTGGCTTTTGAGCTTAGCAAATCAGTGCACATGAACAGAAATGGACCCCATCAGAGTAGGTGTGAACTGTGTATGATGAGTAAGACCGGGATGAAAACAGTATGGCCCTTGTGTTCTTCTGTCTTCCCTTTTTGAATGACATATCCAGACTACTGCCATCTGCTGCTATGCAGAGTTACTGAGCCGTTTTTGGCCCAGATGAAGGCGACATGAGCAAACGAAACGTCGGTGTAAGACAGGGAATATACACTGCTCAAAAAAATAGAGGGGATACTTAAACAACACATCCTAGATCTCAATGAATGAAATCTTTATTCATTACATAGTGGAATGCGTTGAGAACAAACTAAAATAAGAATAATCAATGGAAATCAAAATCATTATCCCATGGAGGTCTGGATTCAGAATCATACTAAAAATAAAAAAGGGGAAAAGTCAGATCACAGGCTGATCCAACTTCTGTGAAAATTCCTCAAGACAATTCAGAATGAGCCTCAGTAGTATGTGTGGCCTCCACAATGGGTCTGAGGATCTCATCCCGGTACCTAACAGCAGTCAGGGCACATCTGGCTAGCACATAGAGGTCTGTGTGGCCCTACAAGAAAATGCATCCCCAGACCATCTCTGACCCTCCGCCAAACCGATCATGCTGGATGTTGCAGGCAGCAGAACATTCTCCACGGCATCTGCCAGTCCTGGTGTTCTCTGGCAAATGTCAATGGGCCTGCACAGTGTTGGACTGTGAGCACAGGCCCCACATCAGGCCCTCATACCACTCTCATGGAGTCTGTCTCTGACAGTGTGAGCAGAAACATGCACATTAGTGGCCTGCTGGAGGTCATTTTGTAGGGCTCTGGCAGTGCTCCTCCTGTTCCTCCTTGCACAAAGGAGCAGATAGTGGTCCTGCTGCTGGGTTGTTGTCCTCCTACAGCCCCTTCCACTTCTCCCGGTGTACAGGCCTGTCTCCTGGTATCTCCTTCATGCTCTTGACACTGTACTGGGAGACACAGCAAACCTTCTTGCCACAGTGCACATTCATGTGCCATCCTGGATAAGCTGCACTACCTAAGAAACTTCTGTGGGTTGCAGACACCACCTCATGCTACCTCTAGTGGTGAGGGCACTTGTAAAATGCGAAAGTGACCGAAAATCAGCCAGAAAGGATGAGGACAGGGAAATGGTCTGTGGCTACCACCTGCAGAACCTTCCTTTATAGGGGTTGTCTTGCTAATTGCCTTGAATTTCCACCTGTTGTCTGTTCCATTTGCACAACAACAGGTGAAATTGATTCACAATCAGTGTTGCTTCCTAACTGGACAGGTTGATATCCTAGAGGTGTGATGGACTTGGACTTATATTGGAATGATTATGTGTTCCCTTTATTTTTTTGAGCAATGTACTTGCCCTTAACTACTCAGTCACTTAGCACCCCCACATGTCCATGTCATCTGAGATTTGTATGCAATATACAATCCAGCGTAACCAGTAGAATAAAACAAGCATAGTGGCAGCCTTAAATTACCATAGCACTAGAGGTAATTGAAATTGTAATTGAAAAGGCTTTTCCTCAACTACCCACATCTACTGTACATACTTGCTACTAACACCGCCATTTCCATTTTCTCTCCTGCTATTGAATGTTGTGTCACATTTGAAACCAGACTGGTTGACATCAGTGAGAAGAACTGCTTAAGTAGTACTCATTCCAGTGAATGTAAAACATTCTCATAGACTCATAATATTACACTTTTAATAAAACTGTGTGAAATATAAATGTATACAACACATATTATTAATAATTTAATAATATATCTGTCACAGAACACCTGTATGTTTGTTTCAGACAGAGCAGAGCTTTATCTCATGCTGTGAATATCTGAATAATAATAAATATTACTAATGCTCTGTGGTGGAAGAATCCTGTCAGCCTTTTTAAATGGGCTCTTTCATAGTTTATTAATTGTATTTTCTTTAGGCATAAATAAAAAAACAAGAAAATAGTGAATTTTCTTTGAAGAAAAACGAATAAAACATCTTTTCTTTAAGTATTTCTATTAGCTTTTATTAAATGTGTAACTATAAAGTTTCACTTCAGTGTCTCTTATTTCATGAAGTCACATTTCTCATCTTGCAATAAAACTTTCCAATTTGTCCGTCGACTAACTTTAGCAGCCGTCTTCACTTTGAGCAGGAGAAGTATTCTTTTTTAATCCCAAAGGATGTGGAGAGCGAGGTCAGGACTTCATCAGGGGCCTCCCGGGCCCTCGGAGCCCCTCTCTCATCTCTGCAGCAGATGAGGGGATCAGCAGGGTGTGAAATGGCCATGGTGATTGCTCCGAGGCCACAGGGCCTTCAGCCCATTCACAGCCCTGTCAGTTCTCTAATAGAGCTGGAGGAGATTGGAGACGACTCCACAGTTACAGACCCCCCCACCCCCCGATCACACTGTTAAAGGTAGAGTAAAAAAAAAAAGAAAAAGTGAAATGTGTAGTTTCTTCATTGTTGTCTACAGTTACAGTTTTACTTTAGGTGTATACTTAAGTATAAGCGACATAGAGTCTTATGGCTATTACATATACAAATTTGCCTCATTATATACTTATACACCTCATTTATATTAGTATAGAAACATAATTTATAAATGTTGTATGTCCCAACCCTCTCATACAACCCATTGGAGCATTTGTCGTTATATCGCATCCATATATGGAGGCAGGAGTCTCTATAAAGTTGCAAATGCATTTGTGTTAGATGCCAGAACAGTGATGTAGTGTTTGGCACTATTGCCTCATGGCAAGAAGGATGTAGGCTTGATTCCATAGGTCGGCTATGTGGAGTTTGCATCTTCTCTCTGTGTCTGCCTGGGTTCTCTCCTGGTACACCGGCTTCCTCTCATCATCTAAAGACATGCTACTAGGTGAATGAGTTGGTCAATGTGAGCGTGAATGGTCGTCTGTCTCCATGTGTCAACCCTGTGACAGGCTTGCGACCTGTCTGGGTTGTACCCCACCACTCGCTCAATGACAGCTGGGATTGGCTCCAGCAATCCTAGATCCTTGTGAGGTCAAGTGGTTTGTAAAATGGATGGAAGAATTTGCATCAGGCACTAAACAAACAACTAGCAACTCGTGTAACAATATTTTTTAAAAACGGTGGACAAATACAGCGTTTTGGTTGGGATCAGGCACAAACGCACCTGGGTTAAGTTTAAGCACCAAATAAACGTCTGTGGTTAGTAAAAATGTTCAAATACACAGCTGCGTTAACGTCACATTTTATCCACATTTGTCACAGCAGTTGCTAGACGCTGTCAAACAGTAATATTTACCTATGAAGTCGTATTATACAGCAGGACGGTCAGTCAGATTAACCACAGTACCAGACTTCTCATAAAGAACACACATCACTGTGAGCAACAACATAGCTCATCTTTTTAATAGTATTCTGACAATGGACAAATGAAATGGCCAGCTACAGCCACAGACACTAAACCTATATAAGTTCTCCTGCAGTCTGCTCCTTACCTAACATGAACACACATCTTCTGCATCATAGCGTGTTGAGCGAGCCACAAAATATTCACTGAGGAAAAGTGCACTTCGCATGTCAGTTTGCTGGAGAGACGGTTAATTAGCTGCTCAGTTGCTGCACATTAAACAGCAAACATACCGGCAAAATGTCACGTGGGACCAATAAGATGCTGATGTTGTCTTTACTCTTTAATATCGGTGATAAATCACTGACATTTTGTATATGCTGTGAAACTTTATCTGAAAATTAAATAAATATAAAAGTAATTAAATGTAAACCCGTGTAAAAATAATTTTTAGGGAGGATCATCCTAAATGTGTGTGATGTAATTATTATTATTCATTTTACAAAGCAGATTTAAAAGTGTCAGGAAGTTGTGCATTGTGGACAGTAAAGTGGGCCAGGCAGCTTTTTGATGTGCGGAGTGTAAATATAGCCCTCCACCCTTCTCCTTCTAATTGTAGCTGTGTTGTTTTCATATTGTTGAATCCCAGAGATGTATAATACATCACGCAAATAATCTGGAACAAAACAAACTCTCCTCTGAGCTCCCAAGAGGCCAAGCATCTAATGAGTTCACTCCATAAAATATTCATACCTCTGCAAAATATACTGTCACTTTCCCTGCAAAACACACACACACACACACACACACACACACAGTCCAATATCCCATTAGATATAATAGCAGGTTGCGCAAGCGTAACTGCCCGTTGATCACTGTCACCCAAAAACACTGCAGACTCTCTCACTGTGCGTGTGATAGAGAGAGAGAGTAAAGTGCTGTTTTAGGAAGCCATGATGCTGTGATACCATCCAGCCATTCAGGTTGATGTCTTTCCAGTAGACACGTTTCTCTTAAATGTAAAAGAGCAGGTTCAGAACATAATTTGGCAGAATGGCGTCAAAGTGAGAAGGTTGAAGAGGAAACAAAGATACTTTTGAGATGTTCTCTAAAAATAAGAGATGCACTTGTACACTTTTATCCTCATACTGGGCAAAATTGACCATCGGTTCATCTGTGACTCCACCAGTTTTAGTAGTTATTATCCAGAATTATTGCATAAACAACTTATTTGCTTTTACCTTTCTCTGGTGTTTTGTGTGTTGATTTCAAGGTTGTCAAATTGTCCTTTGACCAATGTTGGTCCTGATTTGGCCCCTGTTGTTTTAGAACTACAAGGTGGATGAAAGGTAACTAGGCATTAAAATCAACTATAGAACTTGTAGTAGCACTGGAGTCATGATGAATACAGTCTCTAAATGGACAATAGTAAGTAGGATTTCATATTTCCAGTAGTACAGGCAGTCAGCCACGAGGGGCAGTATGTGCAACGTAAACAAAGATTTACATTAATACGTAAAGACTTGCTTTCACTTTGTAATAAAGTACATGTACAATTTGTTTCAATACACATTTTATGTGGGTGTACAGACCTGTCCCATCCTCTACCCATAACTTTCCAAGTGTTTTGCTGATTGGAGGTTACATGATTGTTCTCCTTCCATTGTCATTTTGGTACCAAATAGGGCTAACATCTGCAGCCATCTACCAAAAAATCCCAAATCAAAGGAAAGTTTGTTTTTTTTGTCTAGGCAGGATTACAATAAGAAAGGACTAGCAGTAAGTGTTATTATTACTGGGGTCGAAGCTTAAAATTACCCACAAACAGTCTTTGGATAGAATTAAAAACACTTTCCAGAATAGATACTGATTATTTCATCCCACTTACCCTTAAGAAATAAGTACAGCATGAGCAAGGTTTAACTTTTTTTCCCTTATTTTCCTTATTTCCAGATATTTTTTTAGCTATGAGGTTTCCCCTAGTGTGAAGGTGTCTCCAGGCGCAGTGACAGACATGTGGACCCGGCAGCTTTATCTAATCACGTCTGATAATGACCTGGGGATCAAGAGATGAGAGGAAAAAATCAAAGAGGAGGTTTTTCATTTCGTGCTGAGAGATGGTTGCTCATTTCTCTTTCATATGAGAGAATGAAGTCCAGCAGCCTCTTCAGGAAATCATCTCTCTTCTTTAATATTCTTGGACGCCACGTGGCTTCTCGGTGAGCCGAGGTGACAAAAGGTCGAGGACTGACTTCATGATCAACAGCCACATCAGAGCAGCTTTGAGAGGAGAGCTGGGAAGGAGGGGTGGACTCATTTTCATTAAGATGGACTCCAGAGCACTTGTCTTATTAGCAGGTCATTAGGCTCTCTGTGGCCGACAGATTGGTTGAACAGGAAGCATGGGAGCAGGCAGACGGTAATTGCACCTGTGACCACACAGGTGTCTGCTCAGCCCGTGCTGCTTGATTGGTTAATTAGTGTGTTGTCAATCAGCCTCCTGCAGCAGCTCGCTCTCACAGAAAAAAGGCAAAAGTGTATTTCTAATGAAGCCTGAAAATTCTTCTCCTACAGCTCATTACAACTCAAATTAAAATACATCTCGACTTAATAAGAGTTAGAGCCACCAATTGTGTGGTCTGCAGTTCAACCTGCAGCTCCTCCCGTCCATATGTTGAAGTGTCCTTAGGCAAGACACTGAACCCAGGGTTTGTTATTTTCCAGCATACTCTTCCAGTCAAAGGTTTGGACAGACAGAAATTACCATGTTTTTGAAGGAAAAGTTTATTGTATAACATCAGATTGATTAGATAAAATGTAGATATTGTTTTACAGGAATATTTACATAAATGTAAAGACCTATCTTCAGGAAACATTAGTACTTGATTTTTTTGTGTGTGTCAGTTTGCAACTTAAGAACATGAGCGTGCGCAGGTGTGTGTCTTGAAAATCACATTGAAAGCAACATGAAAGAGACTGAAGCAACTTGACATCCAATCATCTGACCTTTGGTCAGCATTTTATCGGTGGTGTGTGTATATCTGTCAGCAGGACAAAGGAACAGCAGCTAGACAAAACTGACAGGAGCATACAGAGCTTAGACCAACATGGAAAAAAAGAATGTCTTGACCACATTATGCTTAAGTGTTTGTGTTTTATTCTGAGACTCCACTGATACAAGATTATATGATTTTCAAGTTTAAAAGTGCAAATACATGTTATAATGCCTCTTGTTGTAACAGCTCCTCTGACATTAAGACTCGTTTGAGCTCCTGTGTCTTTAAAACCCTTCTTCCCTCAAAATAAAATCCTTCACAGTCAAAAAAGCACTTTATGTCAGACACATCAACGAACACTTAAACTAGCATGAGCGTGTACAGAGGTGTTGGAGCTTAACTGAGAGGGTGGGCAGGACAGATCGGAATAGGATCCCAAACGGTTGGTCAGTTACGGACCTCCACACGGCTTGATGTCAACTAATGCAACATTTTATAAACTCTTAAATCTATTTGGCCAGACAGAAACCAAACATTGAACTACCAGCCAGCAGACAAGCACACATTGAGCTCAAACATTGGGCCTCGTGTAATTTAATGATTCACATTTGCTGACATTCACTTGAACATTACATTTAGTTGAATGGATTAGATACATGTGTATGGTGCACTTGTTGTTCTTCTGTGACTGTAAAGAAACGTGTGAAAGTGGCTTCAGACTAGTATGAGAGGAGGTTAGTTAATGTTTCCCTTGAACAACATTAAAGATCAGCTCTCAGACTGTGGTTAAATGTGTGCAAAAGTGATGGCCAGAGTACATTGTCCTTGGTTCCCTTGTCTTCTACCTACAGCACTACATCAGTCCAGCGATAAGACTCACTGTCCAAACAATACAAACATTTTACTACCACAATCCAGTTTTTAGACCATAACCTTTTTGTTTCTTCTGAGAGTATGACTTTATTTTCATTACAAAACCACAGTTTCTCCTCACTGTGGGGTTTCCGCACAGAGCGCTCCACTCCTAATAGCATTAAAATTTCAAAGTTGAGAAGCCGTCACTGTCGTTCATTAACATTAACAAGGACAGAGACTGAAGCACACTTAAGTGTTCATACAAACACCCTATGCCCACTTGTTTTTTTTATGCAGACAATCTTCTATTTTTATCTGATTGCAACAAAAATGAGTGCAGTGATTTTTCCTTGATGTGGCCTGCTGTGTTCCCTGACGGCAGGAGAGGAGAGACAGGGGCAGGAGACAGCTTCAGGTCAGGCAGAGTAGGTGTAGGGAGATCAAACAGCTAGAGAGTCACACCCTGTGGACAGGTAAGCAGACAATCTGGCAGGGAACTGAGGGAAACAGATTTGCCTATAAAGGAAAATGGTTAGACTGATTGGCAGAGTAGAGCAGAGCAGAGAGTGAGTGAAACAGGTGTAAATGGTTTGCCTGATTGTGTGTGTCAAGGGAGCAGAGTAGGGTAGTGGTCAGAAGAGTGAGGAGGTGTGGCAGGAGTGTCACTGAATGTAGAGAAGAACAGAAAACTAGGGCCGAAACTGAAATAAACAGAAACGAAGACGTGAAACATGACCCAGAAACTGAAATACTGCTTTTTACTACTTCTATTATACTTTAATAAATAAACTCCATGTACAGATCCAAACCAAGAATGTCTGTATGTACTTCTAGCTCAGGCTTTCTAGCTTGTGTCTTGGTTATCATGTCCATAGGTTTTTCTGTCCTGTGTTCTTTTCCTAATTTACTTGGAAAAGAAATTCCTGACCAGAGGCTACAGAGAGAGCGAAGATGTTGAAAGCATCTACTTATTACCTCAAAATAACAACAGAATGGGTTGTTCTGCAGACATTGTGTTAACAGACTTGATCTGCCCTGAAAATCCTTCTCCACACATAACGAACACACCCTCCCCTTAATTTTCACCTCTCCTTATTCCAGGAGAAGATTCACCCACTGGACACTTGTCAGGTTTTCTGAGTGGCGCTCGTCCTCCTACATCACAGTGTCATCATTTCAACTCTCCTGCAGGTCTCAA
>OMLM01006381.1:6281-46811 GCA_900302695.1 Helostoma temminkii | reverse complement strand
AAGAAAAAAAAAATAAAAAAAAACCCCCCCAAAAAAAAAAAAAAAAAAAAAAAAAAAAAAAAAAGCAAAAACAAATCATAAAGATTGTACTACTTACCAATTCCAGGGGCTGTGAAAAATAAACGGTTAGGGAAAGACAAGAGACAGAAGGAGCAGAGTGAAAGAGACAGACTGAAAGAGAGAAGATGAGGATAGTAAAAAAACAGTTTCAGGTCTGGCTGTACTCACCGAGGAAGATGGGCTATAGGACCTGGTTCTACGCCGCCTTCGTTTGTGCTTACGCCTGCTGCCTTTTCGCCTGTATGATTCATCCCGCTCACGTTCCCTTTCACGGCCACGTCGGTAGTCGTACATGCTTGGTGTGAAGTCACGTGGATAGTAGCTTTCAGCTGCTCCATGTGGATCCCTTTCTCTTTCGCGGTCTTGGTCTCGGCCCTGATCCAAGCGCCTGTACCCTTCGCAGTATCTACGGTCAAATGGCCGGTGCTCCGTTGAGCGATTGTCATAGCTACGACTGAATCAGAGGACAGAGATTTACATTAAAACTTTAAAACTTAAACAGTGACAATCAACCAAAAAAAAAAAACAAAAACACACAGAGTTGGTACTCTGGTAAACCATATACACAAACATACCTCCGTGAGCGTACAAAGCTTCCCTCCTGTCTGTGTCCTCGTCCCCGTCTGTCTCGGTCTCTGTCACTACTGGAGGAGTAAGTGGGCGTTCTTCTGTGTCGGTGTCTTCTCCCTCTGTCTCTATCTCGGTCTCTGTCTCTGTAACGGTCTTGGTAGCTGTTTCGACTGTCCGAAGACGAGTACCGTCTATTGTGAGGCATCTAGTGGATTATAAGAAGGATACATGACACATTATATATTAAAAATAATGAGGGCGAAATGCTCTGTAAACCTCAAGAAATTGCTGTTGAATTAATAGCTACAGGAAACATTTACACTTATATTAAGGAAACACACTTTTTACAGTTAGTCATGTTGAGAGTTTCTTTCTTGCTAAATATTCACATCAGTGGAACAGCTGTCCACTGCCAACAGTTGCAGTCATTTGTGGCAGTCAGTAGAAGACCCATTGCAGAAAATACAAATCAAACTGAATAAGCAGAAACTGGGGAGTAACTATGACCCTGGAGGATCAATAAAGTAAAATCTTGACATGTAGCCTAAATATACTTCACTGTTGCAAAGGAGTTTTTGAAGACTGACAAGGTTGCTCCTTAAAAGGAAAGTTCTGCTGGGTAAGTGACCAGAACAGGTTAGTAAACAGGCAGCGTTTGGTAGGAAACGTGGATGTGCAGGAGGCCTGACCCAAATTTTAACACGTCCAACTACAGAAACGCATATTTTCGTTTACCATATTTTACGTTGCCGTGCATCAAGAGTAAGCATGCCACCTTTAGCATTAAATCTGAGCAAAAGACAACAACTGCAGTTCGTGAGGCAACAGTTGAATTAACGTTGCACCTGGAAACATGTCACTGGGAAGTAACGTTATCTTAATAACCCTGTTGCACGATCATATTTAATAAGTACCAACCCATCACTGATTTGCCTAAAGAAAGAGGCGCTTTAAAGGACTGCAAGCAACAAAACAATTGTAATCTTACTCAGCCATCAGTTTGGTTGACCTAAACTTGATTCATAACATAATAGCATTAGCTACAGGTCCAGAATATACTTCTATAAACGTTGCTCATGCTTATTTTCCCACCGTGTAAGACGATAAAGTCCAAGCTTTGGGTGATACTGCCGCTAAATTTCAGTAAGCACTTGAAAGATCAATGCTGTGAGACGTTATTTCCCCTTTTTATACATCGACACGTTAAAAGCAAAGATAACTTTAACTAACCAACGAGCGTCGTAATAGCAGTTAGCATGCTCTAGTAGCAACACTAGCAGGCTAATGTAAATAATTTGACCGCCATCTTAGCTTAACCCAGCTACGTCCGTCAGCTAACACCTATTTAGGCTAGCTGCCCCGCTAACAGTGTAGTCGTAATGTGGGTAATTCAACAGCAAGAAACGACCATACATGCGATATTTACCGTTTTAGCAGCGAGCCCTGTACGTTTATCCCACAGGAAATCCGTGGTGGCGTTCCAGTTTAGTCTATCACCTTGTCGCTAGCTCGGTGTTCAAATCTCTGATGCTAACCAGAGGCCACCTTATTTTCCGTCCGCTCGGTGAAGCTAGTTCTGTTTCAGACTAGTGGTGCTAACACGTCCCTGCAGCAAAAATAATTCAGCCCTGTAAAACGCAAACACAGCTGACACAGTTCACTACCCTGAAGCAGCAACAGTTATAAATAACTACTATATAAGAAAAGTAGTCTAAATGTCATTACCCGTATATTTAGTTGCGTCTATATAAAATGTATATTTGCATATACGCCTTTTAAAATAACTCGGAATTTGGCTGAATAAGTTAAACTATTAAATATTTTATTGTTTTCACATATATGTTGCAGTTCTCATCTCGCTGCTATCCATAGCTGGATTAACTTCATAAAATAGAATTAAAGCAGAAAATGCTTTAATTTATTTTCTTTAATTTCCATGCACCCAGAAACTAACCAGTACTCGTCTTACTTGTTATTTGGCAACGATTTTCATAAGTTGTTACCATCTGACCTAATTAATTTAAAGGGAAAATGAGTCAAGTTGAACAGGTACCAACTTATAAATTGTGACTATGGGAATCACAGTGGTGTTTTTATACACAGTTCTTGGTATTTGTAGGTTTCACGTTTTATGTGATAGTCAACTCAAAAATTTAAAAGGTTTGACAAAATAAAGCAAACTGAACATGTTATGTTAAGCTTCAGGTATTTGCTGCACCCTGTGATGAAATACTACTACCATCCTCAGGGCTTTCTGTGTGTTAACTACTTTTTTTTCCTGAGTCGCTTAGTCCCCGCAGGGGTCACGGGTGTGCTGGAGCCTATCCCAGCTGTCATACGGCGAGAGGCAGGGTACACCCTGGACAGGTCGCCAGTTCATCACAGGGCCACATATAGACAAACAATGTTAACTACTTGGCCAAAAAAAAGTACATGATACACAGCTTTAAAACATGGGAGATTGTATGAACTAAATAATTAAGGTCTTAAAACTAGATTTGAGATACAGTCCTTCTTGAAGCTGGAACCAAGAGATGGAGGATGGTTTTGTTAGACTCTTGAACATGTTGGACTTAACCAAATAACACAGAATTAAACTTCCAATGTTTTCTGAACACCAAAGATCATGACTAATTTCAAAAAAGATGGGCCACTATCAAATAAACATATTGCAGGGGTAATTAAACCCCAAAACTTTATTACAGGCCTGCGGCCTACATCGTCTCAGCACAGAAGTTGCATTAAAATGTAAACATGTAACAAACAGCTTCCATTGTCACATCTTTAAATGAAAAAACATATTTAAGCGGCACTACTAACAGGACAGAAGCCCAGTCGCAGGTGCATATAGATGACTTTATGTTTGTCATGTGGTGATGTAAATGTTTTTCTATTCACATACACTTAAAATAGTTGACCCGTCTTATATCAAAATTAAGACGGTGTTATGTTAAAATAAACATGAAGAAAATATATTTTTATTTAATAACACAAGCACCAAAATGCAAATACTCAGTAACAAATCATTGTATAATTTCCAGCAGTATGATTCATGCATTCAGCAGCACAAGCTAAACATCTATGGTCTTATTTGAGACCACACAACAGTGCTGGATGAATTTTCAGCACAGAGGCCACAGTTAAAATTGCAGATTGTGTGACACGTATGCTCTCAACTGGGTCGGGAAGGACTTGAGTGCAGGCGACCAAGCTTCTTATGTATCAGCGCGACACCGATGCAGTAGACGCCAGAGAGTTCTTTCTCGCCTCCGAATTCTCCCTCATATTAATCATGTGTTCCAAACGTAGGGAGCCTCGGTAGAGCCATTCCTTATGTTGATCTTTCTGATAATGGCAATACACAAGCTATTATAAGTAACAAAAAAATGGAATACTTCAAGAGTAATGTCTGAAGGTACTCACCTGAAAAACAACCTCTATTATGCTGCAGTCCACAGCATGCACCTTACACTTTTCCAGGACTCCATTTAATTCTGCATTGATAATCTGTCCAATCTTGTACTGAGTCTGAGGTGGGTAAGGCCACATCTTTAAATAATCCTTCAAGAAATCCTTGTGGTTGGTATCCAGAATATCATCCAAAGGGTCTGCCACTGCCACAGAAAAACAATTTTGCTTACTGGCAGTGCTGGAAGTCATGTTTCAACAGATGCATGAATTTGTTATAATCTTTAAAAGTAATGATGATGGTAACAATACACAGAACACAGAATACACAGAAAAATAAAATCAATAATTCAAAAGCTGCAACCAGATACCAAACTTTGTGTAAGTGTTCAGGCATGATTTAAATAAACATAATGAAACTGTATAACATATGGTTTCTGCAAGAGAATTTCAGAGATGAGGAGTAGCAGGGTTCAGTATCAACTGAATTTTGCAAAGAAGCCTATGAAAGATGTCAAAAGTCTGAAAAAAGAATTACAGAAATCGAGACACAGGGTGATGTGGTACACTAGTGACAACAGAAAAATGTTTGGGTTTGAACAAGCTGGTTCAATCATTGAGGTTATGTGACACACTGCCAGTGTTATTAGTAACATCCCAGCCTTTTCTACTCAAGTTAAAATGTCTGTCTATGCAGTGAAACACAACATTACATTATTTGGCATTTGTACAGTGAAATAAAGTTTTCTAAGATCAATCCTAGACTAGAAAGGTTTAAAAACACGTATACACACCCAACCTTTAAAAACAAATGAGCACTTGTCTTCCATAAAGCCTGTGTAACACCATAGAAACTTACATGGTCTGCACACCAGATGCAGTAAAGGTAAGCCAACATAGATTGGCTTTTGATCATCAGTAAAGACCAGAAACCTGGAAAATGAAAGTAAGTTTTCCATTAAATATAGCATTTTACCGAGGAAAGTATTTTTATAGGTAGAATATTTGAATCTGACGATTAAAAGACACACACCTCATGCGGTTTTTCCTGCTGGGAACCTCTGCCAGGATGCCAGGGCAGAAGTGGGGCTGGTCATCTGGAAGCTTTACCACCACACGAGCACCAACAAACAAATGGTCCACCTTAGGCATGTGGTCAAAGGCGATGTGGTGACCAGACACTAGGCTTTTCCCCTTCTCCACAAAATTAACTTTGTATTTCACCCTACCATCTTCTGGAAGGAAAAAAAATACACTTAGTGTGTACAAACTTGCTTTAACATAAACATTTGCTGAACTGAATAAGTCAAATATTGTGGCAAAAAAAGGAAAAAGCCATTTGTTGATCTGGATGTACTCTGCATGCCCTGTGCACTTTGTATGGACTCCCAGCTCTACTCTACTCTCTACTGCACTACTCTTATTACTTGCCAAGAACTCACCATGTGTGCCAGCACTATGCTGACTACGCAGTTCTTAGCTCCCTAATTGCTTAGAGTTGAGAAGACTGAAGGGCTTTTCTCCTGAACAAACCTGTCAAGCATGATGAATTTTTTATTTTTTGGTGCAGGTGCTGAGTTCGGTGTACAACCTTTTTCTTTCAACCTATAGAACTCTTTCTGGAAGACACTGTATAATATATTTTTAAAAGTGTATTGTCCACTATGGAGCCATTGGTGCATATCAGAAACTTTATCCCTGGGAGTGTGCACAGACTGGTTTATAATCCTTAAAATATACACTATGTGAGTAAAATAAACATAAAAGTTACATATTAACTGTAATAACTGTAATGAAGCAGGTATTTTATTCACAACCTAATAACATAACATAATAAAACAACATTTGACAGTCAAATATGGCAAAAAAAATCACATCAATATAACCTAAATGACATAAATGGCACAGTTAAGACTGAGGAATGCCAAAGGTTTCTTTGGTTTTTATTGTTCAGTGATAACTTCCTCAAACAAAACCTCGCAACACAACCTTTGCATTAAATGTTTAACAACAATATTCTGGTGACAACTAGCAAGCAATGTCCAAGAATTATTATTATGATTTTTTTTTTGTCCCTTGAGGGGCTCCGTAACTTCCTGCTTCCACATCAAAACTATCACAAAATCCTGGGCCCATTTTCACATTGGGTTCTGCACTGAGCATTAGACTGGATATCTGAAACTGTTACTGTGGTTTAATATCCCTATGACCAACTTTATACCTTTTTTTTAAATTTGCTTTAACAGACAAAAATATCTGACAAAAATGTTCTGTGTTGTGCCTGCAGCACAGATTTTTTTCAAATGTATGCTTACCCTTTTCTAGTATTTCCTGGATTTGCCCTCGCTGCCATATCATTTCCCTCCTCCTGGCCAGGACATTCATGTTGACAGTAACGTCTCCTAGTGGCATACTAGAAGGTGTTTTTTTGGTCGTTTCATTAGACTGACAAAGAGCTGATATGCACACAGGTGTTTCTCCTGTCACTGTAAAGACAATACAATGTGTAAATAATAAAAGTGAAGGCAAAGAAGTAAAAATTGATGCTAAAAATACAGTAAAAATCATGCAAAAAGTAAGTCTGATGTGCATTTTTGTGTGTGTCTGTGTTTGTGGCATTTACAGGTTGTGTTTTTAGGTGCTGTCAATGTTTTGGTTTCCTTTCTCTTTGCACTGGCATTTCTTTTGGCTTCAGGCGTTGATGTTTTTGCTCCACTGCTCTTAGCACTGCTGTCCAAACTGGCTTTGGGTGATGAAGGCTTTTCTGTACTGTTCTTTGTATCAGTATTTGAGCTGGCTTGGGGTGTCGATGTTTTCATTGCATTGCTTTTAGCTTTAGTATTAGAGCTTGCCTGAGGCGTTGCACCAATCTTAGGTTTTTTATTCTTCTTTTGATGTATTTTTCTC
This sequence comes from Helostoma temminkii, assembly GCA_900302695.1. Classification (NCBI taxonomy): domain Eukaryota; kingdom Metazoa; phylum Chordata; class Actinopteri; order Anabantiformes; family Helostomatidae; genus Helostoma; species Helostoma temminkii. The sequence goes on along the minus strand of OMLM01006381.1, from coordinate 39,866 downwards.
CGTGTTTTTGACCCAGTCCTAAAACTCGAGATGCAATATTCAGAATCTCTTGAGTCATCTTCTGGTTCCCCCTGCATTTCAGAATCTGAATTGCTTAAGGATTGATTTTTGCTGCAGTGTTTCTGAGGTATTGATGGACGTAGAGCACTGATCTTACATTCAGGCAGTCTGAACAAGACGACTACTGGTTTTTTCACTAGGCTGACAGAACAGCTTTTGCCATTATTGCTATTCTGATGCTCACTATCGTGCGGCTTTTGTAATAGAGAAGAAAGTCTATTAGTGGCTGGAGAATGGTGGTGTTGAGTCTCAGTGTGAACAACGTCACATGGGGATGTAGGCGTATATCCTACAAAGGTAAAAAGCAGAGATTAAATTGTAACTTTCAAACACAAATGTAACTAAACAGGACAATCTGCTTTGGTAAAAATGTCAGTGTGCACTCACATACCAAGAGTACATTTACAAACTATATACATCTTACCACAGTCAGTGATATCCTCATCATCATCATCAGAAAGTGTGTCTCTGTACTCCCGTCCCAGCAAAGAGAACTGTTTCTTTACAAGCGCTTCACATGCTGCCACAGACCTGCCAAAAACAGTGAAATGATCAGAAACTAGATGAATCAAGTGAAGACCATAGAGAAACACATGGAGAAGACAACTGTACAGAAGAAGGGGTGTGTACACACATGGCAAATAAAAGAAAACAATACAAACAAACCTGCCTTCCTCATTTATTAATTACCCATCCTTAATAGAGAAATTAAAATCTTTCACACAAATAGCCTAGAATGATTACAATATAAAAGGCCAGGGCAACAACATTTGATGGACTCACTGGAAACTTTTAGACTACAGAGGTAAATCCACAGAGCAAAGGTCAACTCAGGTTTCAGCTCCCTGCACTGTTGCCACTCAACAAGCAAGACAAGTCAATTATAAATCCTTTTTGCCAGACAGGCAACAAGCTGAAAAATTGCTCAAAGAATAATCATAAAAGTGGCTGTCGACAAGGATAACCAAACAGAACTAAATGCTTCTACAACAAGAACACAGAGTAGATACAACACTCACTCGCAAAGCTTCAGGAGATGCGCAGCCTGTTTCTCCCTCCTTTCCAGAAGAGACTGCAGCATAGTGCATTTCTCCAGCACTTCTGGAGAAATCAGTTTGCTCTTGTTCACCTCCTCTCTGATCCATTTTTGGAGCTCCTCTTCACTCATCTCCATCTCATCCCCCTCCATAATCACTGCAAGATTTCAAATCACATGCCAAAGGTAAGGTGTACGGCGGTGACACAGAAGGATTTTTTTTCATGATATTTTGTATTTCAAAATTTCACAGAGGCAGGGGCATCTTTGGGAGGGCTTCGGAGGGGACGGAAGGGCTCTTGACACCCCTGTAGAGGCTTATGACACACGCTGGTTAATAGTGACACTGGCTGTAATTGTTTGTCTGTATGTGTTAATCATCCAAATGGACCAGCAATGCAAAGCAGCCAATATGCAAACATTTAGGCAAACTGAGCAACTGGCTATTACTCTATATTTTATGAACTTAGACAAAAATTAACAATAATTGTAGAATGTCCAAAAGTTTGGGCACTCACTTCTTGTTTTTGATAATTACATTCTTGCTTTTCTCTCTCTCTCCCTTTAAAACAAACCCTACTCTACCTAAATAGGTTAATATTTATATTTTATCAAACAATGTACATAAGCTGCTTCTCTCTGCCAGAGGTGGTAAGTGTTACTTTTACTTTATTCCTCTACAAATATAATCTTTGCAGGTTTAGATTTTTATAAAAATACATTTAAAAAACATATTAACTAATTAAATTCTTGTGAATGCTTGTGAATTTGTCATGTGAATTAACCCCCATCACTACGTAATTAAAATCAGCCTCACCTTTTCCCACTGCTGTTTTTGTTCCAGTGTGCAGGTAACACACTTAACCATATTTTTTATTTTATATTATTTTATTTTATTTTACCAACACTACATGTTTTTCATCAAAAGCAACAAATTCAACATTGTTGAATGTTTTCTTAGAGGAGTAGTTTAACTTTTGTATACCAAGTAACATTGAGAGCATGTATTTTAGTAACTTATTAACTTAACTTAATTTATTATTATTATTATTATTAACGGAAGCAGCATCATTGTGAGGCCGCTTCTCCCCAAACACTGCCTGAACCCTAATCCTAAACCAGTGTCTTTGATTTTGCATTTTTACATTACATTGCACACTTTACACTTCTGTCTTTCTGCCACTGTTCAGCAAAACAAACACATATTAATGTTAATGTAGGAGAAATCCCACCGTGATGAGACCACAGCTCCTCACAACACTGGCACTGTGCGGTTATTTATCAGAGATGAGAGAGAACCTCCCAGATGTATTTGTCAAAATCTTCGGTGACTAACCGTTAAAAAAAAACCCTTACTACTGTAAAAGCTAAATGTTTAACATTCAAACATCCTCAACAAGATATAAAACTTACCGTCGTCTTGACTACTGGGTGTTAAGAGCTCGGTGTCTTCTTCGCTCTTGTCTCCGCCTCGTGTTGCTGCAACGAGCCGTGACCGAGTCACTACTGCCCCCATTCGGTGGGAGTAGGGATAGCATGTAAAATTATTTGAGTTCTGACCTTAATCTCAGAATTTTGACTTTATAAAATTGTAACTTTAACATATTTATTAGTTGGGTGAATCTAGTCTTGATAACTGCTGTGGAGTAGATTATTCCAATAAATCATTATATTTTATAAACCCACCAGGTTTTAGGTCTCAATCTGAAATCTAAGTGTTAACTATCGCTGTCAATCAGTGTAGTGGAGTTTAAAAGTATCTGTAGTCCACAATGTCGCCAGTACATGTATGGAAATAGAAATACTCAAATTAAAATATGTTTTATTATTTGATTAAATGTACTTTTCTAAAAATAATTCAATACTTTATAATGTGTTAATTAGTGATTTTTCAAATAAAAGTTGAAGGTTAAGGTCCTGACTTTTAAATGTATTAAAGGGTAAATCATTCATTCATTCATTCATCTTCTATACCGCTTAGTCCCCGCAGGGGTCACGGGAGTGCTGGAGCCTATCCCAGCCAGCTTTCGGGCGAGAGACAGGGTACACCCTGGACAGGTCGCCAGTCTACCGCAGGGCCAAGGGTAAATCAGTAAGTCTTAATTATACAACATACAAACAGAAAAGTTGGGACATTTTCTAAAATGAATGTTACAACATTTATTTATTTATTTTTATGTATGCAGTTAAAACACATCTGGTCAACCAATCAGCTTTCAAACCAAAACCTGAGCAATCAGTCAGCATTTACCTTTACTGTAGACACCTCCGTAAAACACTGCTAGTAGCACTTTAACACTTGATTTTAAAGGACCACTTTTAAATATTACTTCTAAGAAGTAATTTCATCATGTCAAAGAACTAAATGAACAGCACATTAAAGCCAGTTTCAGAAGTCTTTTACTTGGTCTGATGAGACCAAATAAGCAAATAAGGGCACATGGATAATGACTGTTTGGCAAAGGAAGGGAGAAGGCTTCATACCTATCTCACAGTTAAACATGGTGGTGGGAGCAAGATGTTGTGGGGCTGCTTTAGGCACAGGGAACCTTGTTCAGGTGCATGGGATCACAAGGAAAGATTATGTTGACATTTTGATAGATAATTTTAAAAAAAATCAGCAAAATCTGAGAATTTGTGATGGGAACTCAAGATTAACGTCAACAGCCACATAATTTAGAAGAGCTGGAATAGTTTTCCTTGGAAAAATAGGCCTAGATCCCTCTAGTTATGAACTACCATTACAGGTTGTTGTCAGTTGTGTCAGAATGGCTACACTATTGACTACAATTCTCAGAGTATAATAAATAATTGTCATTTAAATCTTTCGTTTTCATTCAATGCATCAGTAAAATATCTTAATCTTGTGTAAATTTTGTTCTTTTGGAAACACTTGGTTGCAATCACAAGGAAATGTTTGATTTCATAAAGGGGACTAATAATTAGATCCCAACTGTAAATCTGCTCCTCTGCAATAAGAAGAGCTGTAATATCATGCATTTTGATGTTGTCTTTATTGCTTGTGAATCCCGACAGTAGCTACGTCACCTAGATCCGTTTATAAAACACTGCTCATAAAATGCAGTAAATAGATGGACGTTTTTATTCTTTGTGTATTTTTATGCATTGCCAGAAAGACACTTACAAATGGCAATAAGCTATGTAAAACCTGAAACTTTTATTATTCACAAAATCAAACAAATGAAAAGCAAAAAAATGGAAATGAAACTAACAGGTTGGATCCGATAATAAAATAATGCGTTACTGACCCATAGGTGCATATAAAGAAGTAATTGCTGATTTGTTTGGGCTACACTGGACAAATCGTTCTGAAATCTAACCCAATGATCAGAATAACAAAAACACAAAACATCAAAATAAATCGATACCAAAACATATTAAATATCAACAGTACAGAAGCAGTTACAGTGAAGCATTACCGCTTCTACAGTTCACAGTGAAGATGTAGCATCTTCTCTCACTCGATGTTGCATTGACTATTTTGCTTGTTTCTCTCATTAACAGAAAAGTAATATTTTAGAGTAAAACCTAGCAGGATGTTTGATATCAGAACGTTAATGCTTGTTATGAATTGAAACCACAAATAGGAGCGCACCAATAAAAATTTAAGACATTATAAAAAATTGAATGGCCACTTGTTGTACATAGGCGTCTGTTTAAAGGGTATCCTCTCTGTAGCAAGTCTGGTTTTAATGGATTATTTCAATTATTAATTTGGGTCTCAGCTAAATCCACAGAAATGAAATACAACAAAAACATTATTCTTGTCACCAACATGCAGTTTAATTTGAACGAACAGCTGCTTCAATATGGTGCCAAGTTGTGTTCTGATTTTTACTTATAGCGATGCACAACTTTTTTAGGAAATGTGTACATCTCAGTACTCCAATGCTTATACTGAGCAAAACAGTTTCCCCAAATAATTTCAAAGGAGCATCACACGGGAGTATTGACAAATATTCTTTAAACAGGATCCATTTCAGTTTCCAGAACTACATCATAATTCAGCTGTGCCTGTGGGCCTTTAATCAGAATCATCTTCGTTCTCCTCTCTCCCGTCCTGCATTTCCAAAAACCTTGTCATGTGTTCCAGTCGTATGGAGCCTCGGTGGATCCACTCCTTATGCTGAGTATTCTGAGAGTGACATAAAAGACCCAAATAAAAATGTCCAAATAAGTCAAACGAAAATAACAGGAAAATGCGGGCGATCGCAAAAGAAGCGGTAGCATTATAAGATACTGACCTCAAACACGACCTGTATCAAGCTGCAGTCCACCACCTGCACTTCACACCTCTGCTGGACTCCATTCAGTTCTGCATTAAAAGACTGTCCAGCTTTGTACTGGGTTAAATGTGGGTATGGCCAGTCCTTCAGGTACTGCTTCATGAAACACCTGTGAGGGCTGTCAGGTATGTCCTCCAAACTGTCTTCCACTATTGGAAAATACAAGTCCATCACTAGTCTTACTTTTGCTTTGGGTAACCTTTTCACCCAGCTTCTCACAAAAACATGATGACACAGTGGAAAATTAAATACAAGTCTGTCTCTAAACTCAGCCTGCTATAAATAAATGCTCTGGACAGAATTTGAACAAGAACAACTCACAGTTGGTTTCAGGTGTGGAAGGAAACACTTACATGGCCTGCACACCAGATGAAGAAAAGGTAAACCAACATAAACCGGTGTGTGGTCATCAATAAAGACCAGAAACCTGGAAAATGAAAATGTTTTACTCTAAATTAAACCGTAGAATATTATATTAGTGTGTGGTGGCTCATGCTATGGATGTAAGAAAAATTAAAGAGTGAAACTCACCTTAATCTGTTCTTTCTGCTGGGCAGCTCTGCCAGTATCCCAGGCCAGAATCTGAATTTGTTATCTTGACACCGGACCACAACACGAGCACCAACATACAGCTGTTCCAGCTTCGGTGTGTGGTCAAAGGCGATATGGTGTCCAGAAACTAGGCTCTTTCCCTTTTCTTCAAAAATAACTTTGTACTTCAACCGTCCATCGTCTGCAAACAAACAAAGACATCTTCCATTTGTTAAATGTCAAAAAAGTCTATCACATTTTTAAAAAATGTATGTCACATTTTTGTGCATAAAAACAGGAACAAGCAGAAAATCTTCACATTTGATTATGACTTAATTTATTAACCACTTTACCTATTCATTAACTACACATTAAGGCCTGCACATACTTAAACACTGAACAGCCCATCGTGAAAGTAATTTGGTTGTAAAAACTGGTTGGACCCAGATGCTTCCGGTGTGACTCAGTCTCTGCTGCCAGTCGTTCTAAAAAAAGATTTTTTTAAAACACTATAAATATTTATGACTAATATCAGCAATTTATGACTAATATCAGCAATTTATGACGAAGTGAGCTGCATGTTACAAAGTTATTTAACCCTACGTAGGCTCTATAATCCGCCTTGTCCATTCTCTTTATCTCACCCAAAAAACTCAAATTTCAACGTTTATGAAAAGTACAAGCTGCCAGTCGGCATCCATGTTCCCTTTGGTACCTGACCTGTGTTCAGACTCCACTCAGTCGTCGTGTGAGCTGCTTCCTGACTTTCCAAACCCAGAGATCTTTGAACAGTGGTGGAAACAGTCTTTAAGTGTGAACTGTCCAGTCTTCGGAGCTATGTTAAAAACAATGTTATCTTCTTACCCTTTGTAATAATCTCCGTTATTTTCCCCCGTTGCCATTTCATGGGCCTCTTCCTCGCCAGCACCATCATGTCCACTTTCATCTCTTCCTCTGGCAAGTCAGGACGGACATTTGTGGTTTCACGGGAGCAATGAGCAAATGCTGATGATATTATTACAGGGGTTGTTTCTGTCACAGTGGTGGGAAACAAAAACATAATGTTAAATAGTTGAAAACATTACAAAATGAACAACTCATATCTAATTTCTTTTTATGGATGTTATGTGATGGAGTTGGTTGTGCCTTTGCCTTTCTTGGTGGTGTTATTGCTCGATGTTGGCGCGGTTGGTCTCGCTGGCTCACTCACTGATGGTTTGACAGTTTTCTGTTTATTGTGTGAGAGTGAAAGGTCTGAGTCACTTGAATCATCTTCTGGCTCCCACTGCATATCAGAATCTGAGCTGCTGACTGACTCGTCTTCACTGTAGAACTGCTGAGGTGTCGGAGGTCGCAGAGCGCTGATCTTAAAGTCGGGCAGTCTGGTCAAAACTACCACTGCTTCCTTCATTAGACCGAGAGAGTGGCCGGCGTTCTCCAACTTCGTGTTCATGCTGATTGTTTTACTCATCAACTGAACAGACTCGCATGGGGATTCAGACATATTCTCTAGAAAAAGAAATGGTCAAAATGTCAATTACAGTGGCAAGAAAAAGTACGAGATTGCAGCTCACTTTATACACGATGCATACTGAGAATAATTCAGCCTTAGTCCACAAACATTTTCCCTGTAGCACCGTGGAGTGCCAAGGGGCTCATTAGCAAACCTCAGTGTGCTGCAATGTTTCCCAGGAGAAAACACACAACACTACATATGATGTAAAAAGATGATTGCATACCAACATATTAACATTATCCCAACAATAAAGTATTGTATATATGCAAAGGCTTTGCTGCTTCAGGACAGCTTGCCATGGTGGAGGGGAAACCGTCATAAAGTCCCATTCATATAATGAAATGTGCAATAAATGTTACACCTGTCTTGCTCACTCTCTGTGTTTCAGATTACCTGACACCCGTTTTCAATCATTCATTGTCTGCTCTTAGTCATATGACATATTTCGGCTAGTGGTCGTTTTGCATAATTTCCATGTGGTTTTGTCTCCATCTGCATCTGGTCACTTTGTGCTGCTCCTGTAAATTGTAACAGCTACTTCGTGTTGACCGCAGACAAACTTGCTGTATTTGATAAGCGCTAGCAGTAAAAACTGGGGTAGCTACATACAAATTAAGACTAACGTTAGCGCTATTAACTTCCCAGTAACCAAAAAATCGCAGTTTACCTGTTCTTAATGGCGGCTTCAGATGATGAAATGCTTGGTCCCACCACTAAAAAAAACGGATTATTTTCTATGTCGGTTCAATTAAAGCTAAAGTTAGCCAGAAGCTAAGCTAACTATCAGGCTAGCACTACTATGCTACTTAAGTGCTAGCTAGCCAGACGTTAACAGCACGTAGCTAACAATTAGCTGTACATACGTGCGAAGTTTTTTTTATGCCAAAAAAGTGTGCTTAATAAAAATAATATACGCATAGACCCCAGCAGCCTCCATTTTATACTTGTATTATTATTGTTTCTTCTTCTGCTGCTGCTTCAGGATGTTACTGTTATTCTGGCGGAGAGCAAATAAAGAAACTTGTCTTACTGCCACCAACTGGAGAATGAGATTATAATCCGCATTTTTTAATGTGGTGATAAAATATCTCACAAACTGAGAGGCTACACCACATGCAAATAATTTATTGTACAAACAATACAAGCAAATTGTTTTTTTCATTATGAAATCCAACACATATTTTCTATGAAACTATAAAAGTCATTACATGCAAGAGCAAGTGGCTGCCTCCACTCTGCAGTCCCAGCATTAGGTTGTATAACATTTCTAATCCACCAGATTTGCAGTATTGCTACACAGATTGGTGTAGGACTGTGGAACATTTCACATGACTCCATTAACTGGTTATTTCATGGACAGGTTGACACAATGGGCACAGGCATGTAAAATGCAACTTGTTTTTGGGGAAGTGGCTGCCTAAAGATTAGGGAAGTGAGATTGTGAGTAGAAAGTAGTCAATTCAATCCTCAAACCAGCAGGATTAAATATTGTTGGGACAGGTGAATGTGTGTAACTGTGCAAATAGTGAATCTACTTTTGATAGATAGAATAAAGGCTAAAGCAAGTTTATGTGATATGGACGTAGTTCATATCGACTGAGCTGCTCTTGGCAATCCAAAGAAATTGATCTTGTTGTTGTCACTTCAAACAGAGACACAGGGTTAGGCTCTCTGATGCCCAGGTTTTGTGCGAGTCTACACAATAATCCACCGAAAGGCTTTTCAGAGGACATTGTGTGGTCTTTTCAGTGACTATTTTTAACGTCATATGACATCACTGCAGCATACAAACAGCCCACATCGTGCTGAAAATTGATCCCACTTACTTGCTTGTACTTTACAGAACTTTATATTGCAAACATTTATGTAATATGATATCTGAGGCAACCGTAATAGGAAAAAAAAGATGAAGTTAAATCTGAAAGATTTACATAACCTGATGCATGTTTTTTGATGAGAGTAATGGTGATTCAACAGTTGTACTGCCTCGTGTCAGGAACTTTTAGTCAAGGCCTTTGTTGTATGTCATACCCCTCTGTCTATGCCTTCATATCCATTCAAAAGTGCAAGGCCAAAAATAAGCAGCAACATGCTTGTATGTTGTGAAGTCCTCTCACTGATGCTTTTTAGACTCTCTCAGGTGATCTGCTCCTCCTGGTAGGTGGAGGTGGAGATGGAGCCATAAGGATCCACCACCGTCTGGGCACATCGCACAATCGTCACCAGCAGAAAGAAACACAGGAGAAAGAGGAAGAAGAGAGCAAATCCCAGGTCCACGTCCACTTCAAACTGTGTAGCAAGACGAGGGGCCTGGTCCATGTGGCAGTGTGAGAACAGCTGATCCTTCTTTTACTGTTTATTCCCCTTTTTGGGTCACCACCACCACCAGTGCGTGTTTGCTCTTAAGACGACAGTGATGAGTTCATGCTGGAAATATAAATCAGACAGATTAAGACATTATGTCATACCCATTTTGTATTTTCCTCTTATCTATATGGAACTAAAAAAGGTAAATATAAAGATTTAAGCTGCTATTTATGAACTTTGTTAAGACAATTTAATCTCTCAGACCACATTTCCCCAGAAATATTATTGTTTTGAAGGGCTGTATTTGTTTCCTTGCTCTATAACTTAATTGTGTGGTCTATAAAATATCAAAAATTGTTTAAAAGCCAACATATTGTCTCAACTTTGACTAACAGTCCTAAATCCAAAAAAACACTTTTTACTACAACATAAAACAAGGAAAAACAGAAAGTGTTTACATAAAAAGTAAAAGGTTTTAGATCCACATTTTTGCTCAGGGCTTAATGGGGAGAAGCAGATTTTAATTATTGGTATAATCTTTAAATTTAAATTTAGTTTTAGTTACTATGTCAGCAAAGTTAATCTCGAAGGAGAAACACTGCAGAAAGTAAAAAAAAAACAAAAAACAAACTCACCTTACCTTTAATGTTTTGTCTTCAGTAACTCGGGCTTTGCTGCAGAACCTTTCATAGTGTCTTTACCTTAGTCCCCTCTGAGGTACTGCTTGAGTTACTGTACATAAGACACTCATCAGGTACCTAAAACTCTGTGCTGCTCTTCTCTTCTCATGATCATCAAGAGAAAATGAGTAGCCTTCAAACTGGCTCCCATGCACACACACATTCTCATGCATACACATGAAAGATACACTTGCATACACTTGTACCTTGCAACCTCCCCCTGGAGTGTAAAGCCTTTATTAATACTTAAGCAGGAATTGAATAACGGTCTACACAGTTCACAAGTGAATCAAACACCCCACAGCCTTTGTTCCCCTGTCACAAAGATCTTCATCGATGTCACCAATTAGACTTCGCACCACCATAACTCAGGCACCTCAGGCGACACTGAGCTTATTCATTACACAGGCCTGAAAAGGCAACACAGGAAGGAGGGGAAATGTAATGTGAATAGGAAGGACAGATTTACAGAGGAGGGGTAAGACTGGACTCAGAAGGGGGGTGTGGAAAGGAGAGGCCGGGCGGTGGAGTAGGAGAAACAAGAGAAGAGGCCACCAATTAAAGTGTAGAGCAAGATGTGAGAGCAGGATGGAAAATGACCCTGCCTATTTAAAATGGAGATTGTTACAGTGAGGTTGCCAGCGATGAGAACTTTGTGGAGGCTGAAGTGCGGGGCACGGACGTAAAATGATCCTACTGCATTTGCAATTAGCCAAAAAGGCCTTTTAGGCTGTAGGGGTAGAGGGGCATAGGGAAGAGGACAAAACAAGAACTGGTTTCTAATCAGGAGGGTGGTGAAATAAAGTATCTTCATCAACTACCTCATACTTTCAGGTTGTATGTTAAAAAAGGACACTCCAGGATAATACTTGGCAAGAGCATTCATCCCTAAAGTGTGTCACCTCTACACTGAGCCATCTGATACTGTAATAGCTCCACAGTGCCCTCAGGTCTACTCTACACAAGAGGAACCAACGACTGACGGGTAGAGTTCATGCCAAACCTGTATTTCCACAGGTACACTTTGTGCACAACACAGTGTTTTTATGATATTAACAGACACATTTCTAAACTCCTGAACTGCGACCGCATCATTTGGTCACTACACACAAAATTTAATTGCCGTCAAAGTGTCATGGGGATGAGGAAGATCAAAGATGTCTTTCATGTAACGCTAGCACTACTGCAGCTATAGTCTGTATTTCTATTGCTTTATATCTCACATGAAAGACACAAAATGTGTGTGAAAGATGAAAGCTCTATAATTTTCAATAAGTGGACCATAGCTGAGGGCAGACTGCTTTATACATGAAGGCTGAAGGTGCAGTGTCCTCACACATCAGCACTGAGGTAATTGAGACACATTAAGACCTTGTTTTCTAGGATTATAGTGGTGTGAAGACACATTAAACAATTACAGTAGCTGATTCACGTAGGATTTGTTGACAGTTTTGATAATCAAGTAAGTATTAAGTCATTATTTAATCTTTGGAGAAAATACATTGTAAAATATTCTGTTTTTAATGTGATTTTTAATTAAAATCTTGGGGATTTTGGTTTGCCAAAAAAGTATTTTCTTAATTTGTCCTTAATTTGGTTTCATTCTCATTGCTATGATTTCATAAAATGCTTTATAGTTAAAAGATCTGAAACTAGATCTCTACATGCAAGTGGGATTGAAATGAAAAGGAAACAGGGAAAACAGAAGCGTTATACACAGTTATCTTTATCATCATTTTCATCACTGCTGCCATCATCATCATCATCATCATCATCATCATTATGAATTTTAATCTCAGCAACACATCATGCAGAATAAAAATGCTTTCTGTAGAAGCAAAGCTTTTTAGATGCAGCTGCAGGTGTTTGGTCATCGTGTGCCGAGCCATACAGGAAAGTTTGAGGCCCAGAGCATTACAGTGCAGAGTGTTGGAAACAAAAAGGGCCAAAACAAAGACAAAGGAATGGAATTACGTTTTCTTTTTTTTTTACAATTGAAATGATAAAGGCACTTGTGAATGAATAGGTCAAACTAAATGTAAACCATACTTTGGTGTTTAAGTTTCATTAAACTGCTATTATTTCAATAAAATTAAACAAAATAAATGTTAAACAAAATGTGAATCATACTCCAAACCTGTCTGTACTAATGGAATTCAAATTAAATTTTGCAATCAAGAGATGGTTAACTAGCTGTTTAGATTTACGCTATAAAGTGCATTTTTGGATGGACGGAAAAACAACACTGAGAGCAAATGCTATTGATTCTTCTAGCCCATAAGAAATTATAAACAATTGCTTATTGCTATAGGTTTTAAACATATTGCTCCCAAATTTAAAATGCAGACTGGACTGAAAACACATAAAAACACAAACGAAAGTAAAATCAAACAACTAAAAAGATGTAATGCACAAACAGTGTGTTTCGCTTCATGTCAAGCGAAGCACTTTAAGACAAAATTTCACATGGCAGATGTAGCACCTTTCTGACCGTTTCAAATTTTTTTTAAAATATTATTTATCACCAATTATTTTCTCTCAGACATCACTGGAACAAGTATATTTTAGCAAACTGTGGCTCAAAGCCACTGGCAAAAATGGCAGATGCAAAACTAACAGTCTCATTATTTACTGACACAATCTGATAATGGTCTGTACAGACATGGCCTCAAGCCACCTTAGTGCTCCACACAATGTCACTGACCTCAGTATGGTTATTTAGAGCATAAATCAGCCAGGTTTAAAGGTGGTAATACTTAGAAGAGTTAACCGACTGTGCAGGAGGGCAATGTCTGTCCTCACCACAGCACGTCTTTAAAACACTTCCAGTGAAAAAACAAAAAACAAAACAAAACTTAAAGCTACAAGCAGGCAGATTCAGCAACTTGGTCAACAGCACAAAATCTTGGCAAATAGCAAGAGACACTGCAGGGGAGAGAAAAGAGGAGAAGGTGTGTGTAATGAGAAAACTACTCTGCTGCTCAGGCGCTAAGCAGATCATTCTTCTTCTTGCTTTTTAGTGTAATCCACAGAAGGTGAAATTATCCATACTGCTTTACCGAGGCTTAAGAAAGGAGCGTATTGCTATATGAGTGTTTATACGTGTGTTTGCTGCTTGCTGCACTTTCAACATGCTGTGCTTTAGTTCTTTAGCTTTCAGTCGAGGGCCACATGTGAGGGCCAGTCATCACTCCACACCCAGCTTCACCTCCGTCCCCTCAGTCCCTCTTCCAGTGGTTGCCGTTGAGCGGAGCATGTCCGTTCTGCACATGCCCATTTTTGGATTTTTCCTTCTTCTTGTGCTCTTCGACTTCATCTTCCGACTCGGTCTCCTCTTTATCACTCCGCTCGTCCTCAACAATGTCCTGTCAAGTAAAAAAAAAAAGAAAAAAGACAACATTTCTGTAGTTGCTGGTTTTAGGTGACTGTGTGTCACAATAAGTTGGATACAAAAACATTTAAAGTGGGAGTTCATACATTTCCTGGAAGGAATTTGATGACCATCCTCAAAATGAGAGCGGCCCAGAAGATGTGCAGAATCTGGAGCACAAACATTAGCCCGTTGAAGAAGTAGAAGCCAATGAAGGGCGGGTAAAGGGTCTGCGGGTACACGTATGTCGTATGTATGATCCTGGACAAAAGGACAAAAGCAGAACAGAGGGTTCAGTCAGAGCCACCTACAGTCACCATCAAAAGCCCTTTGACAGCAGCCAGGGCTGTAGACAATGTGTCTGTTGTTGGGTTTCCAGTGAAATGTTACAAGTTTTAAGCAACAGCATGATACTTCTGCAAAATACAATTAAACCAGTAAGTCTGACACATCGTGGTGTTTCGCTGCTGCTTCCCTCCCAAGATGTTTTCTTGACTGAATACTCTTTTGAGCAGTATGTACCCAGCTACTGTTGTGACAGAGAAGGGATCAGAGACCCATTGATATTATGGTCTAAACACCCCTGCAACTTTGTTTGTATTGTTGAACAGCACTGTTCAAAGAAAAAATGTTAGATTTCGTCAGCAAACCCATGGAAAATACCAAAGTACACAATGTGTTAGTTCATCTCCCAACATTTTTGGCCTTTCCTACTCAGTCTATGGCACGAAGCCCCGAGTTCTTCATAATGAACATAAATCTTTAAATGTAACAAATCTAATACTGCAAGGTAAGTAAATTATCAAATTTTGGCATTTGCGCATATTTTTGAAGCAGCAACTAATTAAATATACACAAAGAAAATCATTCTCCTCATTAACCAAATATGTAAAAAAACAAGCCAATAAATGTTCCTGTAATACAGTAATGTCTGTGACTCATTATACAAGCAGTTAGTCTGATGTAACATTTTTTTTTTTTTTTTTTTTACCAGAAGGGGAGGATAACAAGGCGGGTGATGATGAAAACCGCTGCGAACGCTACGAAGATGAAGTTGCAGGTTCTCCTCCAGCCTGCATAGTTGAACATTTTGGCTGACTGAAATACAAGAAGGAGCAGTGTGATCAGTTCTCTTTTTCTCCTCTGGAGGTTAGACAGTGAACTGCAAGAGGATATGATATTGTTATCTTCAAGATAATCGCTCATGTAAAGTTCATGAAGCTCGCCGTGAGGTTTAAACTAGAACGGAAGGGAGGAGGTGATGTTGGCACTTTTAAAATCATGCAAGTGTCATACACCTGTATTTGGTGCATCAAATAAATGGTTTTCTTTTTCTGCCACGTTAGCTTGTTGTCATACCTCCATTAGATAGTCTGAGGCATCATGGACTAACATGATCAAAGTCCCTGCCCGGATGTAGTTGACCAACCAGGAGAAACTGATGAGTAGGATGGTGGCAACATGGTGAACTATCTGTTCTTTGAAATCCTGAAGAGGAAATTAAATACAGAGACAGAAGGAGATGGTGTAAGAACAAAATCAAACAGTTCGGTTACTTATTGATGAAGTGGAAAGATTAGTCACTAATTGGAAAAGGGTGTCTCAGATTGATGCTGGTTTCGCAAAATGATTAACTCTCTGCACAAAGCTGATTGTATGGCTTTCCAGCTATAAAAAGAATCTAATAAAAATAGACAAAAAAAGAAACTCAACAATAAGTTGCAGTACAAATCCCCAGATTAGAGACCGACGGTGGCTCTCCATAATAATCCAGAAATCTGCTATTTGGGTTTAAAGGTTCCTTGCATGTGTGAACAGTAGTTGTATAACAAGCGTTGACACAGAAATCCTACAAATATGCTGATAAGCTTAACGGTCTGTCACCTTTTGCTACAATCTCTGGACCTGTGGATGAAATGTTCAATCTGTGTGGCCAGAGTCTGACTTTCCACAGAGCTCCAGTCACACGTTAACTCAGAAGCAACATGACTGACCTGAAAGGCAGTTCCTTGTTTAACACACTATGACTTCAGTAAACTGAGAAAGTGGAATGGATGAGTGAAACTGAAACATCTTTAATGGCGTTCTTAACACTGACACTCACTCAACATAAACAACATTATTTTATGCTTTCACCCAGTTATCTCTCTTGATGTAAGGTTTCTAGTAAAGAGGCTTAAAACTTAAGAAGCTTCGCTGAATCACTCACCTTACGTTTGACATCCGATGCTACGCTAAAGAGCAGCGACACATAGAAGCCTAACTCAATCATGTAGTACCAGTACTGCGAAGGCAACAATGTCTGGAAAAGAACAGAAAGAACTGGTGAAATAAAGTGGTGCAAGTAATTATACTTGTTAGCAACGGTGCTTTGAGTACACAAACAATAATAATCAAGTAAATGTACAAGTAGGAGAGTAGGATTTACCTAGGAAAACACTCCACTACAAGAGGCGGTACCCATTCATTTTTCTACTCAAGTACTAAAACACATGGTCTAAATTTGAATTAAAGCACATCACTAAGAAAACTGTGTATTTTAAACAATGTTTTGAATTAACAGATTAATGCAAATGTAGAAGTCTACTCCAGATTTGTTTGACAAATTTTCAAAGATGAAAATTACGACAATAATCGGTTGGTACCTACAACGAAAAAAGTAGTCGGCAAAGGGGGAGAATCTATACCAAAAAGTAACAAGCAATTAAAGCTGTCAAACAAATGTACTGGAGTAAATGTAGAATATTATTTTGTAGTGGAGTAACAGTAACAGTAACATAAAATGGAAATAAAGTGCAATTACAAGTCGGTAATGTAACTATAATTTAATAGGGAAAGAAAGAAATTGATTTCATGTGATAGTACTGACTAAACTTACCATTTTTGGGAAGCCATCCCAAATCTGCTTCACATCGTAGAACCATGGTTTCTGAGGAGAAGCGTATTCAATATTAATGATGGTTTAAGTGCCCAACATCACACCACAAACACTCTCATGTACAAACAAGAAGCATGAACACACAGGAAAACAATGTGGCATGCAACAGTGAGTCCACTATGTTTACACTGTCACATTTAGCAAACAGGTCCACTTTATACTTTTATAGATGAAACAAACAAAGGATATTTATCATTACGTCAGGACACAGGTGTTGGTAAATGAACCAAGACTTAATAATGACACGAGTGTGGATGTCAAGGTTATATGCGTCAGAATTACACCGGGAGCGCTACTACGCAGATCCTGACAGAGTACTCACGTCAATAAGGACTGCCAAGCCAGCAAAGAAAGCAAGAAGGTAAAAGGTAAATCTCCAACTGTAAGAGAAGGCACATTGACATTCATTTACACAACACAAACAAATACTGTCATCTAAACAAGCAAAAAAACACTGAACGGTGTGGACAAGAAAACTCCCTGACACCCGTGAGTCATCCAGTGTGACTGAACCAGTTTGTACTATGAACATGCAGCATGGAAACTCACTGTGGCTCGTTCTACAACAGCCTCTGAGAAACGCTCTGATTCTGTGGGTGTCAAGGCTGAAACCCACAACACTGGTGATGAATTAGGGCACCGTGTAAATGCAGCATGTAAACACAGTAAATTAAAGTCTAAACATTTATAAAAGCACACTCAAGAAACGACAGTTTAAAATGTTGCTGCCGTTTTAACTATATAAACACGTTTTAAATATAGAATTTCCTGTGTTGAAACCTGTTTGAACTGACAGTGTGATAAATTAAAGAAGTGCAACAGTATTTGTTTGTGATTTCAGTTCATTTCATTAGTGTTTCACCTCAATTTCTAATTAAAAAAATAATAATAATCAACAGAACATGACATTTCAAAATGAGGAGGGGAAAAAAAAAGCATCTTTCACATCCTAATGATCAAGTGGTTTCTGGCTAGACATGTTTACCTACCTTGCTTCCCGAAATTTCTTGAGCTTGCTGGGCCGGTCCTGATTTCTCCGCTGCCTGAACCACCTCTGGACTTGTCGCACAGAACAGCCTGTCTGTTTACTTAAACTCTCTATGGAGCTCTAACAACAAAAGCAGGAGGAGGAAAAATAAGTCAGTGCTGTCTTTAATGTTTGGAGTTCCTAAAATATAGCCGACTGCTGACATAAGACCTGCCGGTGAAGATGTAATGACTCCATCGTGCTGTGAACTGGCACATTAAAACTTCTATAATTAAGCTCAAGTTGTTTCATTGCCAAAGGACACACAATATGTATGCAGCAGTGCTGGAGTCCTGGATTAAGCGGGATTATTACCTGTGTGGGATGCTTTGATGTGCTGCAGAAAAAGGACTCCAGGGTGGGATTTGGAGGAGCACGAACACGCTGCTTGTCACTCACTCCCAGCAGAGAGGCCAGAGGAATCGCTACAGTCCTGAAAAAGGAAAACTCATCGGATGAGAAACGGTACTTTGACATCACCACATATTTGTCATACTGCAAATCAGACAGGAAGAGGGGTGGATCAGCAGGCAAATGGCAGGTGACTTACCTTTCAAATACCTGTCTGATGATCAGGAAGCAGACGGCAATGGGGAGAGTAGCCCAAAGATCCTGTGTTTTAGGAAAGACTTTTCCATCGTGGTCCTTTAGATCAGACCAGCCATGGCCTTCAGGAAACCAAATCCAATCTGCCCATAGCAGCTCACTCAGCTGAGACAACATCCTAAAGATGAAACAGAAAGGAAAAACCTTGTGGCAGGAAATGAAGACAGACACTAAAGAGATGGTTTTGTCTGCTGGGCGATCTCCATTCCAATTTTCCATTCGATAAATAAGTCAAATCATTCAGCTGTGACAATATGGGAGAGGGAAACAGAGAGGGCTGAGAGGAATGAGTATTGATTGGAGGTGATTAATCTCACTGGGCATCAGGCAACAGGCACCGAATCCAGGCATTTCCTGTTCCAGATGAACAGGAATGATGAAGGGAGGATTTAGTTAAGCTGCACACAAAGCAATCAGAAAACCTGTGAGTGCCCAGCTGGAGTACTAAACAGAGTTTCGGCTTGGCAGTAATTGCCATTCCACTATTTCTGCAGCTGAACAACACATTTACTGACACTCGCTTTGAAAATGTGTCACTTTCCCACCTTTTTTTAGGTAAAAGGTCTATACTCAATAACACCTTGTAATGATGGTGTGTTTTACTTAACACAATAAATTCTCATTCACTTGCAATATGTAGTACATCTGTTTTTTTGAAAAGGAAATTGCACAATTAACACAACACATGCTGATAAAGTCTTGGGCAAGACGACTTGTCATACTGTCATTTCCAATATAACTTCTACAAAGCAGGACTACACAGCCACCTGTGAAAAATATTCAATTTAAACCCTCATTTAGTTTATTGCAGACACACAGTTTATTTTAGACACATGCAGCGTAAAAACCACTCTTACTTTATTACTTCCTCCTGTTTGCTGATGAAGGTTCTCTGAACCAATAACAGCATTTTCTGCATTTTAACATCAGCTCTTGTGCGTGTAACAATATGAAAGGAGGAGGGATGTGACACAATGCCTTTCTATTTTTACAGAGATCTCTGAAGACAGTGGTGAGGGAGCTTACTGGAGAAAAAAACTGCAGCCGTGTTTGGACACAATTTTATTTCTTGAAATATTCGCTAATTGAATTCAACATTGTTCGGTCCACCACTCAGGTTCAGTGTGAAATACTTCAGCAACTAGAGGACAAAAATGGCAGGAAGTATTTTACATTTATGGTTACCAGTCCATGGATTAACCTCAGTAAACCTATGAAACATCCCAGGGTAATATCTTGACAACTCCTGGATAGACTGCCATAAAGTTTGCTATGTACATTAATGGTCAATAGAATATATTTTCTAATGGCTTTGGTGATCCTCTAAGCTTTCATCTACTTTGACAGATGCCTTAACAAGTACGGTGTGCGTGTCTAATACTAAGAATGCACAGAGGTTCCTTTTCGTTAGCGACGGTTTTACATTAACAGGGTTTTCAAGGTAAAGCACATCAGTTTGAAACAACAGCAGTGAAATATCAACTATCTTGTATTGAGGTTTTAAAGCAGCGTGTGGATCTCACTGCTTCCTTCTGTGAAGTCAGCAATGTCAGATGAATAAGATCTTATTTTCACTGTCACTGAAACTTGACACATTTGCCAAAGACTAGAGATCAAATTGTTAAACCGTTTCACATAGAGGGCAGATAGTGGGATCTCAGCAAACTCTGTTAAAACATGGTAATGAGTGCAGGTTTGTATTCAGCCCTGCACTGAGCTGTGGGATTTGGTTTTTCTGTCTAACAAAAGGAAAGGGAAAACTAGCTTTGTGGTTGTTAAAGCGCACAGGTGAGTGGCTCATTTCTCAAACGCATGTGGAGAAATTCATGCTCAGCTCACTTTTATTGCACGAGACAGAGACTGAAGAAATAAACTCAAACTGGCAAAACCACAAGCAACCAACCAACAAGTAAAATGTGAAGAGATCACACGCAGTAAAAGTGCATGTACATCACAGAAAAGAGGACGGCAGGACTGGTGCTTGTGTGTAACTGTGGCACCACTGGTTTAATGTCCAGATACAGAAGCAGTGGTTCTTCAAGATGAAACTCACTGAGCTTGTCCTCGACCACTTGCATCCACAGTAGGTGATGCAGCAAAGCTGCTTCTTAGTAGTAAATGTCTACACCGGAAGAGCTGCTCTTTCACAGCTGTGAACATCTCACAAACGGCAACTGAAGGTCTAATCAAGCTCACTGACACAGCTTGAAAACATATCTATAAACATGCAGGAAACGTAATGATTATACCCCAATCGTCTATACTTTTTCTATACACACAATGTATGCAAGCATGTAAACAAGGATGGTGGTGTTGCAACTACACACACAAACATACACACCCCTAGTATTTTTACAGGTGTAAGAAACTTTAACCTCAATGTCAAAATATGGATTTTTTTTTTTCACACTTTGAAAATTCACTTCAGAGCCTCAGAGACATTATACAACCAATCATGGACTAATTAGTACTTCAAGTAATATGATCTTTGTTCATAAAAATCAGCGAATTGACCCTTTTAAGTTCTTCTGAACAAAAACCTTGCAGAATGAGGCCAAGAGGCAAATTTCTGATACGAGGCATGTAAATAAGACAGAGTGACTTGGTTGCAGGAGACAAAAATACAAGTCTAATCTAATGTTTGAATTTGGTTTTATGTAACAGTCTTGATTCCCTAGTGTCTACTGTGTAGTGTCTAACAGACCTCGGCCTGCAGAGCTGGTACATGGTACATGTAATGAACTAATGACCTGCACCTTCACCAGATGTTTTTATTAATCACTACACATTTTTATTATTCAAAGTTTGTTTTCAGTTCACACATGTGGAATGAGTTTGCAATAAACATCTTTCCTTAGTGGTTAAATCTTAATGTGTAGTTTGTTTTCAAACTTTCAACTTAAGGAGGCCTGGACATTTTAGACTTCATTCTAAATGTTATTTATGAAGTAAAGGTATAATCGTGTTTAAGATACACAGTTTAAAATCAGTAACTTGGTTGGATTGATGCCCTCACTTTGTGGAGTACTTGCACTTTAATACTTGAAGTAACTTTTAGAGCACGTCCTTAATATTTCAACTTGAGTAAATAATTTCAGAATTTGGAATAAAATGCATTTTTCTTAAGCGTTGAGTTTGCGCAGTTGTGTCGCCTTTGCATCCTTTAAATATTAGCGTTTCTGCAGTATTTCTGAGGTTTTTCGGTTCGTGTCTGACACAGCTGTCTACGCTGTTTGCGTAAAGTCGTGCAAGGAGTGGCGCATGGCGCAAGCGGGGAGTCTCCCGGATATAGCGGAACAGATGGAGCTTTTAAACAAGTTTACCCAACACTAAACTAAACCTCTTTGTGAGCTGGTTGCACGGGACTCGTAGGCGACAGAGTCTGAATCGCTGGTGCTAAAAGAAAAAAACGCCTTGTTTGACGGCATCTCCAGTTTACGCTAGAAAACTTTTTTACGCATGAATTGTACGATAAGCGATTATAAATGGCGGTTTATCTGTGGAAAACGACTTGTGTGTTTCCTCAGAAGTGGCGGTTGACTTTTAATGGTCATATCTGGATACGTCCGTGACCTTTTCTTATCGCGGTGTTCCTAAACAAACATCACCGACAGCCGGGCGGAAAAGGCCTGATACCTGAACTCCGGCGGCTGAATCTGTGGGCTTCGCGTTCGCCTGCAAAGTTTGATGCGTTTCCTCTAGTGAAAACCTCACTTAAATCAAAACTCACATTACTCCGTCTAAATATAGAAGCGCAGGGCGTGTGTGCCCGATGATACGTCTGTGAGCAGAGTCTCTGAATGAGTGCGCACCGACGCTTTTTTACAAGTTTCCGACGCGAATCGTGCATCATGTAACGGTGCAGTCGTCTTACCTCTGTTCGCTGTGTGCAGGTAAAGTAGACTTAAAACGCAAGGCTGCCGCTGCTCTTCCTCTCTTCCTGTGCCAGCTGCGGAGGTTTCATGTAGCCCTCGCCATTAACACACACTCTAAACTTGTTGATCGTTCAATGGGCTGCAGCCTCTTCTCTTCTCTTCTCTTCTCTTCTCTTCTCTAAAAGCTCAGGTTCAGTCACATTCTCAGAGGAAAACCCGCGTCGCACTTAATCCCCCAATCCCTCCCCTGTGGTCGTGATGCCAGGCTTGTTTTCAGTATAAGATATGTTTAGAGTTTTTAACTTCTCCGCCTGATCAGAGTGCTCTGAATGGGCCTCAGCTTGTTGGCTTCAGCCGGGTCGGATAGAGAAGACACTGTGTAGTATGTTGGAAGAGGAGCGGGGCGGGGAGCAGGCTATTTAAAGTGACGTGAGTCTCTGCTGGGTATGAGGGGTAGTTAGTGCCACAGATGAGCTCTTTTAAACACCGGATGTTAACGCCCATTTTGACTCAATTTATAAACACTGAGTGTCACATTTGTGACATGAATCCAAAGTTGTTCAGCCTTCTCTAAATCCTTGGCTCCTAGCAGCACAGTTTACCCTCTCCCCTCCAGCAGGCTGCTGCATTATTCATGAGCACCTACTCTGATTGGCTGGAGCCGGGGCCCCAAGTCAATGGATGTAGTGTAAGAAGTTGTCAGATCCTGATTTTAACGGGGTCAACCTGCCGATGCACAATTAAGATTTCACCAGGAAGTTTCATAAAGGAATTGGCGCCGTATCTCTGTTGCAAATTTGAAGTTTTAGGCAACAGTGGTGCAGTTGGTCGAGTGGTCACCCATCAACTCTAGTGATGATCTTGGTGGGCTGAATTTCATCCCCACTCCCGTACTCACAGTTCTCTTTTTTCTCTCGCTGTCACTTAAGTACATCAAACATCTCTCATTTGGCACGTTCAATGTCTTCGCCCTGACTTTGCTATTTACTCGCTCACTTCAGTGTCTAGAGAACCAGAGCTGAACACAGAACAGAGCTGTCCAGTCACACATGCAGCACACAGCAGGACATAGTTTGAGTCAGATGAATTTTCACTTGGGGGGAAATAGTCTGTTTGGTTTCAGTGAGGGGTGGTTCCTGGGCAGAGCGTGCAGGAGGCACGATGTGACACAAAAAGCACTCTACAAAGTCGTAGTGGAGTACGTTAAGAGGTGCCTGTAATGTTTTGGCCTCTGTATTTACATCGATGAGAGGTCCAAAACATTACAGACACGTCTCAACATAACATACTCCAGTACCTGTACCCACAAATACCTTAATAATGCACATGTAGTAGAATTATCACATTTCTGAGAGTTTCAACGTAAAAACTGAAAAATGATAACTTGGCAGAGCTGATGTATTGGATAGATAGATTAGATTTCTTCCATTTTTAATTATTCTTATCTGAATGAAGTGTCTAAGGACAGAGGGTGTTGCTGAGCAGTTTTTGGATATTAAGCACTTTGGGTAGCTGTTGTGTATGAAAAGTGTTGTGTAAATAAACTTGATTTGAAAGGGAATACCCACTCCCTCGCCGTGAATACCTCACACAGTTACCTGCTGTATTCACACACAGACTCACAGATTTGTACTAGAGGGCTCACAGGAGTCTGTGTAATGTCTGGGCCAACCGAAATTCAGGGTTCCTGCGTATGTGTGAAAGCAGCTTTACTCTCATTGTCTAGCACTGTCACCTCACAGGAAGATGGGCCTGGATTAAAATCCACGGGCAGGCCAGGTGCCTTTCTGTGTAGAGTTTGTATGTTCTCCCAGTCCAAACACAGGCAGTTAGGTTAACTGGTGACTCTCAACTGCCTCCAGGTGTGAATTTGAATGGTTGTCTGCCTCTGCGTCAGCCCTTTGATAGACTGGTGGCCCTGCCCAGGGTGTTACCCTGCCTCTGGACCCAATGACACCTGGGATTGAAAAGATCACGCCATGAGGAAAACTGGTTAGCATGAGGGATGAATGGATAGACACGTGTTTAATTTGGAACAATAACAAAATTGCAGTAAATAAGTATTTTATCAAATTGGTTTTACAATATTAATTGTTTGGTCCGTTGGTTTAACTAAAAAGTCAGCAACTGTATCTGTATCCATCTTATGCTGTTACAGTAATTCCTAATGAGTTCTTTGTTTTGATCCCCTGAGTTATGTTGCTGAGTGACGTTAATGTTCCTCTTCCTGTTGTTCCTCCTCCTGATCTTTGTTTTTCACTTTACTGTCACAACAAGACAAAGAGTACAGCTACTTTTAAACATGGTACTGCAGTGGCACCTTCAGTAGACTGTGGAAATGGTGTTGTGGAGAATCATTTTTGGAAGAAAATTTGGACTTTGTACACTAAGTATCTTAAAAAGTGAGAATCATGTATAAACTACGCCATGAATTTTTTTTATTTATGGGTTGAATTTATGTCTATAAAATATATGCTGGGATTATATCTGAAAAAGCACCTTTGAAACACCTGTGCATTTGTTTGGGTCCTGTAATCATACTGAGCTCTGCTCTAATGTTCTCAACTTTTTTCACTGATTTGATTACGTTCTTTTTCCTTTAAAGTCAAAAGCTATTCGAAAAATATTATCTATTTTTTGATATCCTAATTTTATATTCATAAAAAACTAACAAACAAAAAAAATGTTCATCCCGAGCCTTGGAAAATAATCTCAATCTTTTAGAATTTTTTTTATCCTCACTATTTACACAGGGTGGACAAATTAATGAATCTACTTCAATAAAAATGAAATCACACATTCCTATACAGCCTGAGTGTCACATTTTGTTTTCTTGTTGCTCAACAGGATTTTGCTGTCATGTCCCAATTACAGTAACAAATTGCACATTTTTGTTGAACATTATTTACCCTCTCATGTTCAGGCATTGACAAATGTTGCCCAAAATAAGTTGTAACAATAAAATCTCACATTTTTAGTGGTTGATAGCAGCGGCAGAAAGGACACGGTCCACACACGTGGCATTTATCACCCTTCATAGTTTGAGGCATGCCAAAGGCGACTAAGGCATGTGTGGACACATCAGACCAAACCCAAAATCCTGTGGGAGACACTGCACACCCCGGCTGTGGTTACACACCTCAGCCTTTTCCACCCTCTTCATATTTGAAATACATATATACCAGCCATGGTAAGACATTGCGAAAGTGGGATTAAACGTTGATTAAACATAACATGTCCAACTACAGCCTTGTAATTATACTCTGCTTACCAATGACAATTCATTTAAGCACTACAGTAACAGTATTATTTATCCATTTGTGTACTTTTCAGTTTGGTTCACAGTTTCAAATGGGCCCACGTCTCTCAGTCAGATGTTTTCCACCTTCCTCAGTACTTCTTCAGGCCTATAGAGAGCAGCAAACTCATTTACAGCTCACGTATGATCACAGGCTCAAACACCTTACGTGTACTGTACGTCTATTCTGTTGTCAGTTTAGACAAATACGACAAAGCAAAGCACTGAAAAAAGGCAAATTATCCAGTAATGTAACATGATATTAAGCAGAGTTTAAACACTGGTGTTTTTTTTCTAAATTGTACTTTATTTTCTTTTAAAGACATATGTTTTAAAACAGCAATTGTAGAGAATAAATAAAGAAACATTATGTTTTTTTTTAAACTTCCATAGGTACATTTATGCAATTAAAAACTATAATAAGTGTGATCATTGTCTTGAAGACTGCATGAATCCTCTTTTTTCTTCTTAAATTAAAAAAAAATCATCACAACTTCCTCCTAATCAAATTGATTACCAAATAAATTAAAAATAAAAAATCAAGATAGAAAAATTCCCAGCCCTTCCTTCCGCTTTGTTAATTTGAAAAGTAGTGGCAGCAGAGAATCTTAACTTGTGAAGCTTTTAAGTCCTTTGAACCCCATTTGTAAACCAAGGTATGTACAGTGACAGGAAATCCATTTCTCTTCCAGCTTAATCGCCCCATGTTTTTAATTTACGTATAAATAATAAAACTAACTCTACATAACAATGTTACCAATGGTAATCATACAGAATATTATTTTCTTTTGCCTCAGACTGTGTAGACTGGCCTTCTCTTCTCACGCCATAGACCACAAATCACACTATACAGCAGAACCCTGTTCAGTAGAATAACATCAGTGATATGCTTTTTCTTAACATGTACATCTTGTTGCCAACAATAGAGTATATACATAATATAAATGAATCCAGCTGTGGAATGATACGGTAGGAAATCCGGAGCACTTCTGATATTGAGGATGCTGATTGGATAGATGTATTTGTTGCTGATATTACTGCTGTCGTTGTTTTTCGTAAGCGCATACATGTGATACTGCTTTTTGTGAAGTGTTGCTCCTGTGCTATACGGTTGGTCAAACAACCAAAAAAGGCTGGGACATCCCAAGTGGTTTTTCTTGATTGAACTCTTAGGTTTTCCTGGAGGTAAAGGAGGGGAGGAGGGAGAGACAAGGAGAGAAAGAACACAGAGCATTTTAAACCAAATCACAGGAATAAAATACCAGTTTAACACTTTGGAAGTGGAGTGGTGTCTGCAAAACACACTGCTTGCACTGATGCCTCGGGAGTCTCAGTAATCAACTAGTGTCCATGCAACTCAAATAGTGACAGTCATACTGCTGCAAATGTATGCACAATCTTAGGAAATAGTTTGTCATCTCTTTTGGCAGGCAACTTAATTCAGAACATGCACAGTAGGAATTCTGGTGGGGGATAAACTTGCCAAACTGTAGAAAGCAGTTGGAGATTATGTTGCATGTGCTCTAATAATATTCAGAAGAATGCTGTTTGCCAAACTGATCATCCCAATAATTGATTTGTGGTGCAGGGTGCTTTGGACAGGGCATCTGCAGGGACCAGAAACATATATTTATCATGATTTACGATCTTTTAATGTCAGTTTTATGACATATTGTGTTTCTGATCAGTAAATATGTGTGATCTGTCCCATCTATCATTAATTACTGTACATACCGCTGTATATTAAAAACCCTTTAACAAGCAGGCATTACTTCAAACTTGCAAGATCACTTTATGTCTGTAAATTAATTTTTTTTTATTCAAGATACCAATATTTTAAAGGTATCAAATGTGATTCAGTGTTCAAGAAACATCCTTACATTTTCACTTGGATTGGAAGAAACTAATATTCTTTGACCGGCAGATATCCTGTGCATAAGACACATCATGCATTTCTGTTTGATTTCAATATGAAGTGGGCATTTTGCTTTGTATTGTTTTATAATTATTTATTGTTTCTCAAGGTGTTGGTGTCCCAGAATTCCTACAGAGGAATGCAGTTCCTCAGTCAGCAGCACGTGTCACAGGAACCAAACAGCTTTACCCAAAATCTTCTAGAGTAACTTTAGTGTCTCAGTTGGTACAACACACACATTCACTTACAATTATTATTTTTACACCTACTAAATACACAGCACTCCCATAAATATGAATGCACACAACCTCTTCTTTGTCTCACACGTACGATCACTCATACACAAATTCTATGTTGTCAACCATTTACGGTACAGGGGCACTTTCAGTACATTTTCAGTCTCACAAAAAAATAAGTTCAGGCACAAAGTCACGTGGAATTGAGTTACAACCAAACAAAAACCCCACACTCACCGAAAACTACCACACCAACCAACTAAACAGAGGGAATATGTAAGAATGATAATCATGACAGACAAAAAAGGAAACTAATCAAAACCAAAAACCTCTAAAGGGAAAAAGTCTACTATATCCATATTTGATGGACAACTAATTTAGCTCTTAGCACTGATGCTTTTTTTAGAGCACTTAAAAAACAGCATGTCATGATAATCAGTTTCTTACAGACGCTGAGGTAAAGTGACAGTTATTGATCAGTGTTTGCAAGGATTAAAACCAGGACAAAATAATAAGAGGAAACTCACAACGCACCAAACACAGTTCATGGTCGCCACAGTAACCCGCCATGCAGTTGAGCATGGTGAATCAAGGCAACGGCCCAAAATAAAAATTGCTAATGGCAACCATCACAGGCAATATCGCCACAGCAACCAACAAAGGCCAATTAACTTACAACGCAGTGAGAAGGAAGGGGGGAGGTTTTAGCGGTTGCTAGGCAACCGTAGCCATAGCGACGCACGTCTCCACGATATATGTATGGACAGGACAGTCTTGAGAGTGGTGTGATGTTTTTTTCGGGAAAAATGGCATATGGCACAGCACAAAAACAATAAACGAAAAGTAAAACAAAAAATTAATGACGGACAGTAGTTGGCATTCATCCCTGCGACAGAACACTGGTTAGACAGAACATTTGAACCAAGTAAAAGTATCAGTAGCACTGGCCCTACGTACTGAGCAAGAGATAAGGAGCCACTTTTACACAGTATAGGTGTCTTCTGACCCTTGTAATGTATTTCAAATGGATGGTATTTTTAGAGTGCTGCCACCTCATTAAAGTTAATCTACTGTAGGGTTATTGACTTCCTCAGTTCCAGATGAAAGACAGCCATTTAAGTACTGAGCTGCCAATTACATCCAATTTGTCTCTTTAACTTCCAGACACATTTCCAGCTGTCTATCAATTCCTCCCCAAGCCGTCCCCGTCTGATACAGTACTACAAGTCAATATGCAGTAACTCACCTCCTTCAGTATGGCCTGTTGGCATCCTTGGGCCTCTTCAACTGTACCTTCAGTCTCTTCATGCCGATCTGAAAGCCGTTCATGGCCTGAATGGCAGTCTGGGCGCTGGACGGGTTGTCAAAACTCACAAAACCTGAGGAGGACGTGATGGAATTAAATGATAAAATGCAGCTATTTAAGTTACAGCCTGGAAACGTTTTCTCAATTTCTTGCCTTAAGAAAGAAGTTAGACAATAGCCATATCTACTGCTGCCACCATGACTCACCGAAGCATTTGCTCTGGTTGGTGGCGCGGTCAACAAAGACCTTTGCAGAGATGACGTTCCCGAAGGGCAGGAACATCTGCAGTATCTCAGAGTCGGTGAACTCCTGTGGCAGGTGATAGATGAAGATGTTACAGCCCTCGGGACCTGCACATGAAACAGGACAGACACGAGGATAAAGAATAGGACATGCAAGACAAGACAGGCCCAGTTAGGTGACAAAAATTACAAAGTGGAGTTGGGAACTGAGTGGTTCTGTCCAAAGGTAACACAATCTGTCTACCCAGCATGACAGAGCCAGGTTAGCTCTTTTCCTTTCTGTACTAAACAAAGTTCAGCAGCTGCAGTTTCACACTTATCATACAGATCTAGCGTTACTCTCCTCATCTAAGTCTCACCAAGAAACAAATAAGCCTGTTTCCCAAAACATCTAACTATTGCTTTTTAAAAACAAAGTGAGACAGATGTAGTACATGTTTTGGTTGCATATTATCTGTATCAGTGTGTTAAAGTTTCTTAACTACAGATTTGTAATTGACACTTTTTTGTCCAGTACAGAATGATCTGAAAACTAGTTGACATGGCAACACAATTGATTAGTTGATCAATAGAAACTGTATTTGGTAGTCGATTACATTTAGTTTATTTTGAACCAAATCTGCCTTCGGTCTTTTCCAGGTTAAATCACTGAATATGTTTGTGTTTTTGACTTGTGGATGCTTAAAACAAGAGATCTGACAATGTCTCCTTGAACAATTTTCACAATTTTCTGATCCTTTACAGACATAATGCCTCATCAAATAATAAACAATTGATGAAAAAACATAAATAATAAATCATTTTAGCTGTAGCCATAGTTTTGACAAACATTAATGCGGACTCCATAATCAGTGATGAATTAAATGATCTAAGAAAATTCTAAAAATCTGCTAGTAATTTTTCACATCATACATAAATGTGATTTGTGGTAAAAGGGTTACAATCACTGGAATGTTTGTGTAAGATTTGATTATTCTGCTCTCTGAGTTTACCTTCTCGTTGCTGCAGCTGCTGCTGCTGTTGTGGCTGCTGAGCCACCAGGGTGGGCTGGTGGGGGAACGGCTGTCCCACCAGGCCGTAGGCCGCAGGGTAGGTGGCTGACAGACAGGAGGAACAGGTGAGCAGAGAGCAGGGGTGAGGCAGACTTGCACTGCTAACTAATTGTTCTTTCCTCAAAGAGCATGACACAGCTACATTCCCACCTACAGATTTGCTAAAACTGGGAAATGTTCAGTATTTAGCTTGTGGTGCATGACTCATTCTATAGAGCTGCAGGTTATTTACGTTTTGTAATATATTTGCATGTTTTGACTATGGATGTACATTTCTTCTTGCAGTGTTGGATAGTTGGAAAGTGCACAGGTAATGTACTGTACCTGCTTTCCATTAAGTTACATAAAACTATTTTATATTCCGGTTGGGCCTGAGTTATTTGTAGTACTTTGTACTACAAAAGTTGTGAGTCAGCAGTTTGTAGCTTTGACACATCGAAGACACATCTAAGACAAACTTACCTGTATAGTGCTGCATGCCTGTATAAGCTTGTTGCAAAGGGTCCAGGACGGGGCTCTGAGCTGTGACACAGTAAACATCATCGTCACCAACTGCTATATGCACACAAAAAAAACAAACAACAAAAAATCCTAAGTGCTATTTGGAGCGCATCAGCATGCTCCAAATAACGTTTAGTGCTTTTCATTTCATTGCCTCTTAATTAGACTGTCGCTGTTGCACATCAAAGCAGGAATCTATGGATCTGTGGAGGAATGTTTGGTGACAGTGACACAGTTAATCTTTACTTGTGATAGTCGTACCTTGATAGGCATGAACCCCGTTGGTGTACAGGGTTTCAGTAGCTGATTGGCCGCTGGGCGGAGCTGGCACAGAGGGGTAGCTGTTCACTGCGATTGGTGGAGGCAGAGCAGGAACAGGCGTGGCTGCGATAGATGGTGGACTGCTGGTACCTGCACACATGTTAACAGCATTTTCTTTTTTCAGATGGATAGTTCTCGAGCTGTTTACATACACATTCTGCAGCAAAACAAACTGAAGATGAAGTGAAGTACATGTGCTGAAATAGGCCAAAGATAATTTGGATAATTAAATTGTTTTGATAATTAATACATTTTTTCACTAATCACAAAAAAAATAGAAATTGTTTACAATTTCACTACTTGGTTTTATTTGTCTTATTCCAAATTAAAGTACATGTCACAATTAAAATAATACAACTGGGAAATAGTGTACTGTAGGTAGTAATTTATTAAAATTAAACAGCAAATTAAAATAGTTTTATTGTACTTCTGGCAAAACTAAAGATCCACTACCACATCATCCAGGGAGATATATGAACATTGGATGAGGTAAAAATAACAAAATTAATGCCAAATTTGAAGTGTTTTAGAAATATACAGTAGATCTTCCACCAGAGAGCACCAACAAGTATATTTTTAACTGCAAAATATCTTGCTCGCTATCAAAAATCTCTAATATTAATACTGTTATTAGCTTCAAACATACAGTTTAAGCTACAGTTATAGGGCACAGCATACTCTAACTCAATTACCGCCATACTACTTTTTATACTGGGAAAGCAATAGCTAACATGACAAGTCTGGAAAAAAAAAACTACAAAATAAATGTTTGTTATTTTGTCCTCTTAGGTCAGTTTCTCCTTGTGTATCTATCCTCATATTTCAAACAGAAATCTAATAAAGTCTGGCTGGGGCCAGACATCTCTGCCTCTCATTACCTGAGGAGGGGGTGATGGATGCGATCGGTGTGGCAATGATGCTGCTGGGATTGAGGGCCGCAAGCTGCTGCATCTGAACCGCCGCCACCGTGGCAACTGGAGAGAGGTAGGCCGACTGCGCTACCAGGGCCTGCTGCTGCATCAACTGAAGGATGGAGGGAGAGATTTGATGGCAGAGTACTGGTAAATAGTACTGGTATGTTTGGAGGGATGTTTAAGCAGTAAAAGTGTGAGCAGAGTAGCTACAATGCCACGAAAAACATGATGGAAAAGGCATTAGACAGTTACTGACTGAGTTCTTTGCATTAGTAACTATCTCCATTAAAAAAACAGGGTTCAGGCATAAAAATCAAACATGTCTGCCCCAGTCTAATCCACAGTCGGGAGACAATGCATTTGAAGGCCGCAAACCCGCACGTTGTAACACAGACCAGCTCTCCATGGCAACCTGCTCCGCTCTGACCTGCAGAGGCTTCACGGTACGCTTCATAATCATTAGTCTGATCAAGGCAATGATCTGCCTTCAAATCATGTTCTCATTCTAACCTGTGAAGACCATAACTGACTGCGTTTTGTTCTGCCGATCCTATTGTGTAGTTTTCGAGTGAAACTGCACTTCTCCTTCCTTCATGCACTTGAGGTTTCAGTGCAATATTTTAATGAAGTGCGGCACTTTGTGAACACATTAATTGAGGAATAAAAATGATGTCAGGCCTCCTTAAGCTTCACAAATTGAACAACTGTAAATGAGCCAAATCTGAAACCATTTGCAATAAACAGTCAATTAGCAACGACAAGAGCAGTAATGTGACTTCACACTGCAAATGGTCATTTTTACAGTTAAAATCATCTAGTATATGACATTAAAACGCTTCTATTAGATTCGCATGGAACGTATCACATTGAGTGAGGTCTGATTTTCCAACAAGTTCACTTTGTATATTCTTGGATTTTATATGGAGTCAAATTTTTTTTGTCACATTGGCTTTTAGTTCTACGTATGGAGCTTCTCACCATTTTATGACTGTTTTTGTAATTACAATTTTTTGTGCACCGCTTAGACATGGCATGTATGTTTTTCATGTATTCAATTATTTCATTATTGATATCAACTCTCTGGTGTGAGAAGTATTTGTGTATTACTCACGGCCTGTGTGTAAGCATTGTAGGCCCCGAGGTGCAGGGTCATGGGACTGATGACTCCCAGCTGAGAGGCCACCTGCTGCATCCGTCTGAGCCCTCGCTCCTTCTCCGTATCAGCAAACTTCACCACCAGGCTGGACGAGGCGCCCTGAGGATGAAATGCAGAAAAGCATAACTCTGTTTGTCGGATGATTTTAGCATCGAAGTCTCAACGTCAGAATAAACTTAAAGCAAGTTTAAGTTTATGTACTGCCTGTTATTAAATAAAGGAAATATAGGTTACACTACTTTTTTTAAATATGTAGGCAGTTTTTGCTTTAAAATATTAGTTACCATACTAGACGTATTTATTTAGAAAATATCCCCAAAACTGAGGTAAGTCAAGCAGTGTGTGTGTGTGTGTGTGTGTGTGTGTGTGTGTGTGTGGGTGTGTGTGGGGG
>OMLM01006377.1:0-12574 GCA_900302695.1 Helostoma temminkii | reverse complement strand
CCCCTAAAAAAAAATATATAAGTTAAAGAAAAATGCATAGGCATATACATTCAGTATATTTATATATTTGAAAAAAATATTCAAAAACTAGAGTAAAGTGGACTGTGAAACAGGGATTTCTATCTATGTGTTCATGTTCTGTTCTGTTCTTTCCTGTTCCACTGCTCTCAGAGGAAGTCCCCACCCAAGGCTAGTGATGTCATCACAAAGCGCCAGTGAAGGGTATATGTGAAACCAAATACAAAACAAAAGAAGTTCTGCAAAAGCAGGCAACACCTGGCAACAGCTGCTGAGTATCTCATTCCCACTGATGGCTACGCAGTCACACCAAATTAGAACAGTCCCCCTATAATCCTCCCTAGCCAACGTTGTCAATCAGCACAAAAATAATGACAGTATCTGGATGTAATCAGAGCGACACATACGAAGGACATATCATCAAAGATGTTGTGTGAATTAAAGGTCATTTACAGTTGGGTCAGATCATGATGGGACTCTGAGACAAGCTTTTAAAAGTCACCATGAACAAGCCCAGTAATGCAGCGAGCAAGCGTGGGGGGTAGTGGTGCAGTAGTGCCTTAATACACAGTCAAAGTTCAAAAGTGAGAAGTCTGTGAAAGCCAAAGTGGGAAGGTGAA
The DNA here is from genome assembly GCA_900302695.1 of Helostoma temminkii. Taxonomy (NCBI): domain Eukaryota; kingdom Metazoa; phylum Chordata; class Actinopteri; order Anabantiformes; family Helostomatidae; genus Helostoma; species Helostoma temminkii. The sequence continues at coordinate 11,936 of OMLM01006377.1, read as the reverse complement.
TTGGTGGAGGGACACTGCCTTGATACAGGCTAGTAATACTAAGGGTGGGTAAAAGACACCTAGATACCCACTTTTTATTGGCCTCAGCACATACTTCCTCCTCCTCCACTTGGTCACTCCACTCACTGCAGCATAAGCTGCTTGAGGTTGTCATGAAGGATGGTGTCCTTGACATCACGAAACACCAGTCGGATGTTCTCAGTGTTGATAGCCGTTGTGAAGTGGTGGTACAGTGGCTTCTGCTGCTGCTCGCGGCGCTTTTTGCGGAAGCATTCCACCAGGAAGCGCTGGACATCTGCCCGGCTTGTAGGGTCCCCTGAGAACTCGGGGAAGTAGTCTTTAATAGACACATGCTTCACCTTCTCCTCCAGCAGGTCTGTCTTATTAAGGAAGAGGATGATAGAGACATTACTGAAAACTCGGTTGTTGACAATGGTCTCAAAAATGTTAAGGGATTCGCTCAACCGGTTGGTCTGTCGATCCTCCATCAGCACCTGAAGGTATTAGAATATATATGTTGGTGATAAAGGGAATAATCATGTGCCGGACATGACTAACAGATTTTTATGCGTATAACTGGAACTAAGCTCTGTAAAAATGATCATATTACCCTTATCAATGTTTGACATCTATTTTCAGACATGTGTAACTATTTTCAGGGCTTTCCAGGTGTAGTAGAAAAACTAGCAGGCAAGCTCAAAAGAACATTATAGCCCCTTTACCCCTCATGAACTTATATGTAATGAAACATAGCATTTAAGTAAGTACAAAAATTGAATTGCCTATTTCGGAAGTTAATTTTCTTCTGTATTATTCATTGCAAACAAGCTATAGATATTAGCAATGATCCAACTTCATATTTGAGTATGCTACGGCCAGCGAAAGCTGCTGACCAGCTTTTTAGTTTTTAATTATCAAAACATGGAACACAGCTTGGTTGTGCTTAAATGCTGGATGGGATTTGTGGTGTTACATTGTATGGTTGCCACCTTGAACACATTCTGTTCCAACTGTGCCTCCTTCAGTCTAAAACCAAAATAAGTCCAAATTACTAACATACTGTTTCGCTTTCACACTAGCACCATCTCTTTATCGCCTGTGTTGATTTGTTTCTGCAGAGGCTATTTTTACTAATTAACAAATTAGTAGCTAACAAAATTTTGTGTCATCACTGCATTGCGTGCCTCCAAACTCACCTGGTCATATTCTGATGATGAGACAAGGAAGAGGATCGAAGTGACTGAGTCAAAGCATTCAAACCAGCGACGCCTCTCAGAGCGCTGACCACCCACATCAACCATCTTGAAAGGCACATTCTTGATTTCAAAGTCATACTCGTGAATGCCCTTAGTGGGTTTTCTGGCCAGGAGGATGTCCTGTTGGCCTGGAAGGTAATCCTGCAACCAGATTACATTTAGAGGAAGTTTCTGCAGATGACCACAGACACACACACTGAATTTCAGTCTGTGAAAATCAGTCTGTTCCTGCATGTTAACACTAGCTAACAGGTGCAGGCATCAGGTTTATGATTCAGATCATCAAACAAATTTTAGTAGCACGCAAAGATAACTCAAGTAAATGCCAAATGCAGTTTTTTAATTATCATTTCATTTTTTGAGGGGAAAAAAGCTGTCCAAAAGAGAGAAGCATCTTCTTAAGTCCCACTTAGGCTGTCACAAATTTATATTCATATGATTTTAAATAGAGATGTGGCACTTGTGATGCTGTTTTTCACTGCAGCATGCATGTGGTGTACTGATGCTGGCGTTGCACTAGTAACTAGTAATAACCCTGCACAAAAAAAAAAAAAAAATCCAATTTGCAGTTCTCCTTTCTACTACCACAAAGTGGTTTATTAGTCCCCACTAAACAGCAGAGCAGTACAGGTTACAGTGTATTCAGCTTGTGTCAACCATATCTTTTATCATACAGGTGCTCCATCAAATAAATTATTCCATCTATTAACACAGCTATATTCACTGAGTCACTAAAAAAATAAACATACCGTATTCTGCTCATTTTAAATGTGGTATATTACATAGCTAACTATATTAGAGGAAAGAGCACATGCTTGTACCTAAAGACTGTATCTCTGTTTCTGGGGTCTCGATTAAAATACTGTTACAAATTTTCCTCTAAATTATTATCTAAATTATTACACAACTAAGATGCAAATGCAAAAACATGCTGTCAGAAATGTGTGACTAATGAATTTTATGAACATGCATCAAGTACACATTCACATAGACTTAATGACACCAAGTAGAGCATGCCAGCAGTTGTGGCAAATGAGCACTGTGCAAGAATTTCATATCTAGACCCAGTACAGATTTAATGATGTCTGGTAATGCTACATTAATCTGAACACTGAAAACAAGAAGTCAGCAGAGCTCTGTGGCAGGACTCCCGCTATGTGCAGATGCGCTGCGGCTGGGAGCTGCACTAGAAGTGGCCTCGTCCACTTCACATCCTGTATTTTCTTTCATTCCTGCAGGTAGACCACCATAGTAGCTGCAAGTTTTACAACTGACATTTGGACATGTAACGTAAGCTGTCTCAACAAAGCATCACTGACGTGGTGGCAATCGGAAGATAGATTTGGGGCATTTTAAACACTCACCACATGCCCACACATGACTTCATGATATCCAGACATAACTGGGTCAGCCTAAGAAATGATTGCAGCATAATGTTCCTACAAGATGTCATTCCATCCATCATTGCACTGAAACAGCTGTTGGGGAGACCAGCTGAGACAGACCATGGAGAGTGCCATTGCAAAATTATTCTATAACGAGTGGAATAAATTTACTGTGGTTATACATTAACAGTTATGTTAACAGGATATGTGTTTACCTAAACCATCATTTGACCTATTTATGTTTATGAAAAAGGTACAAGAATTGCTTCTTCTCAGGAGAAGTTAAGGATCAAGTTAAATGTGTGTTTCTGACTATGCTGGAGGGGGAGACTAGACATGCACCAGAGAAACTTGCTGCACAAACGCTCATGGTACCAAGACCTGTGACAGAAGCACCTGCAGCCAAAAAGCTATGCTTGCTGCTTTTTGTACACGATGAAATACCGGTTCACCAGCCCCTCGTCTGTGTAGGTGAAAATGCATTTACGTACTTAAGGATGAATCTAAATAGTTTCCCTGCCATCGCCCCACTTGCCCGAACATACCTGTCTGCCCTATGTACAAACACCAACAGTGAGCGCTTGTCTACCTTGGCATATGGTAGATGAGACTGCCTGGTGACAAGGCAGAGAGGCTTTTGTTTGTGAAGAAAAAACTGCCATTAATGTTTGAATGACTGCTCCTATAAAAGTCCACACGCAGGACTTTCACTCCACATGAGACAGCTTTTAACAAAATTTAGACTTTAATATCTTTACGGCCTAACAAAGAGAAAAACCTAAGCTTGAGGCAGAACCTGGAGTCAATTTCAGCCTGCAGATATGACAGTCCTGCACGTTGCCACCACCGACATGCTCTACTTGTTTTCCATTACTCTACGGGAATGTGGTGCTTGATTAAGTCCCAAATGAGTTACAAGTTTCTTACAAACTCCAATGTGCCATATGATCACGTAATCAGGTTTCAAATAGCCTTTTTACAAGTGCATATGTGTAGGACAAAGGTTGCAGACGTTCCCCACTCTACTGCTATACCTTCAAATTAGAGGAGCGGCTTGATGACAGTGCTTCGTATTTAAACTCCAGTCTGCCCACTGTGCTGTAGATGTCTAAATAAATCTCTTTTCACTGCATATTTCTTTAAAACAGTGTTTGTGCTGTGAAAAGAAGTGTTGTGCCTATATGAGTGTCTCACAACACAACTGTTTTACTTCTCCTTTTAACAAAATAAGCATGTACTATCACACCCTTCTGTTCCATCAGACATCCTGCCTGCCCTATGATTGGTAGAGCTCTTGCAGTGTGGGTGGGACTTACAGACTGTCCTAGCTTGTCCAAATTGTCCAGGAAGTACTTGACTGATTCCCCCTGAGAGAAAGAGAGAAGAGAAATAATGACATTATCAGAATTATAAGAATTGTCAGCTTAATTTCCAATGTCATATGTCCATGCGTATAATTCCCTTCCATATCAATATGGAAACAGATTACATTAGTCAGTATATCATGTGATACCCATCCCTCACCTTCACTGAATGAGGAAGAAAACTGACTATGACTATTTATCATTTGGCAGACACCTCTTTCCAAAGTTACAAGTGAGGTACAAGGCGTTCAAAAATGCACCAACTGATTGGTCATAATGGTACATATAAATCTGAATTAATACACAGCTGTTCACGTTACCCACCAGAGCATGCTGGAGAGATCTTTTTTATTTATAAACTGATGAATAAGTTGATAGTTTGGCATAATGTAGTTTTGTACAATTGTACAATTGTCAATGTAAAGTTAAACATTTTTTTAGCCATCATCATAATCATTAGAATCTCTCTACAAGTATAGGCCCTAGATCTTTAGGTTATCTTTGTTCTTACTGTATTGTGTTATGTTGTGTGTAATTATGCATTTCTGTGATTTATAAAGTTTTTGAAAGCTTCTACAGATTAAAGATTACTCCTGGCTTAATTTAAGACCCATCTGTGAAACATCCCTAAAAGTCCTAAAAGGAACAAAACAAACTCTTTGAACAGACCTGGCTGTTATTTCTTTGTTCCTCTTGATGGAACATGCGTCTAGATTCAGGGTCTCTGTGTCTTGTGTGTTTGACCAAGGGTTAAATACACAGGCACACTGCACTGAGCAGAGAGAAAGCAGAGCAGTGCCTAGGAGACTACAAGTCGCTTACTGCACTTTTTTATGCGCAATCCTTTTAAATGATTTTTATCTCAATATTGACCAAAAAAACATAACTATAATTTTCTTCTTCAATTCTATGTGAAATTATTTTCTTTACTAAACACATGCTTGATGTTACAATAACCTCAACCATTTGAACAAGTATAAAGAATCTAAAGATACTTTAGATTGCTTAGTTGGGTCAGGAACAAATCTGCCCACAGTATGGACACTGGGTAACTCTCTCACTTACCAGCTGGAACTCCCTGCGACGGTCATAGGCATTCTGAATGCCCTGGTCAGACCATAGCGCACGGATAGATGGCAAGTAGTGCTGAAAAACTTTGGGTTCAACCATGCCGTGTCCGTTAGCCATCATTGACCGGGTGTCAAATGCCATCATGGTGTCTCCATGCAGCTGATTGGCGGGGTTGCCCCATGGAATATGCAGCTTCTCTCGAGCATCCACAAGCACTCGAATACCTGAAGAGCAAAAGAAATGCGCATCATGACTTTGTTTCTGTTCAGATTCTGGGTCAGATACTGCCCTTTTTTACTCAAATGTTACATGACACAAATGCCACTTTACACCAACATTGTGTTATCTTCACACCAGTCAAGGTTGAGCAAACAGCCAGAGACATTTCAACACTTTGGAGATATTTTAACATAAGTGATGACCACAAACATTTAAACTGTAAACTTTTCTTCACAGATTTGTGTCTTAGAAGGAGAGGTGGTGGGGGGAATGCTCACAAACCCACACACAAAGTGACAGAAAGGAGAAAGGACATAAGCAGCTTCTGAACAGGCAAAACACAAACTTGGAAAAACCTGCAGCAGTCTGTTTACAGTAGCTGTAGAGGTGATGTCACAGACCGTTTAATGTAAGAGACATGCACTGTTTTAATCCAAATTGTTGTTGTTAAATGCTGACTTCTAGTCAGTGACACATTACATTTACTAACTTTAAAGCCCACTTTTATGTAACTATCCTCTGATACAGTTCAGCCAGAGCCAGAAAGAGCAAGTCAGGATCATCTTGATTCCAACAAAGCATAGAGTCAGTTTACTATCTGACGTGAGGGAATTATTAACAAAGTAGAGAATGTATCAAAAAAGAAGTAATTTATTAATTAGTTTCCTTTTAGATTTCATCACATCAGACACAGGTACATTAAAAAACAAAAAAGAGCTATAAATGAACAGAATCTTAGGTTGTAGCAATACTTTTTTGCACTTTTGAAACAAAACAGCAAACATTTAGTTTATGAGTCTATGTTTATTTATGCCATCTGGCCGATGAGATGAAGTAGTATTAAGAAGCTAGTATTAAGCCAAAGAGGTTATCTCCTTTTCCTCCATCTCCTGTTCCATGACGTTTGGTGTTTTGTTTTTTTGTTTTTTGTTTTTTTGGTTGAGCAAATTAAACAGTGAATGAAGAAAGATAGGGACACAATGAAGGAAATAATCAGTAGGCCTTAATTAGACACTTCGTTAGTTTCACAGCAGTTATGTTCAAAAGCTCAATAAACATAGAATTAAGCTATGATGCACAGTAACATGATCAGGTTGTTATAACTAACTGGGAGAAGCCACCGAAGAATTTTGGCCAGGAGATTTCATGGTTTCAGACTCTTAGTTTACTTTCTTTTTTTATTAAGATCTAAGATACAAAAAATGAGGCTACACTTTTGCAGCCCTAAAACACTTGTTGCAAATGAAACACACTGTTGTGGCGTTTGGATTTGGCAGTAAAATAAACAAGTATTTGTTAGTCCAGGCAAAATGAAACAATGGTTTTCTGTGTCAATTTTGATTTTTTGATTTTTTTCTGGGTTTCATCTTTGGCTTCATCTAGCCAATCAGATGAAGCCCCATTAACTAGCCCAAGTTAGCTAGTATTAAGCTAAGAGCTTATCTCCTTTTCCTTTATCCCTTTTTTCATGACGTTTAATTTTTTTGGTTTTTTTTTTTTGGTTGAGCAAACTAAACAGTGAATGGAGAGAGAAATAATCATTAAGCCTTAATTAAACATTTTCTATGAATTATCATTTCAATAATTTCGCCAGACAGTGCAGACATCACTTGATGTCCATGTGCCCCAACACAGAGCATATGCTGGCACAGTGCTGCTGACTGTCCTTTATTCCTTGAGTATATGCCATCCTGTAGGTGTAAGACAGTCTCACATTTACACTGAGATGACTACAGAACCATCTCAATGAGCTCTGTGCCAGCGCATTTATGGTTGCACTAATAAATGGTAAGTGATGTTTAACAGCATTTTATAAACCCTGCGCGACATCACTGTCTGGCGCAGGTAAACTAGATAAAAGCAAGTAACATCAACATCAAAAGGGAGAGAAAAGGAGATGACCTATGGCCTCTTTTGCTCAATTGTCTGTCCCCTCTATTGGTGTTTACCAGCACCATGTAACACATTCACAACAGAACACTCACTGTCCCTGTCAAACTAACTAAATTGGCAAAACACATAACAAAATGTTACATTTTGCAATTAGGCTGCAGTGAGACTATTCATCTTTGAGGGTCTAGATTTGCAGCGTACCTATTAAAACAGAGAGACAGGAACGAAATATGCACACTGCAAGATTATTTTATACATCATCAATGATGGTCATTGCACCATTGCACAGTGTTATCGCACATCGCAGATTTTCCTAATATCACACAGACCTAAGCAAAATCACTAATAAATGTCCAACAGCCAAAATGCAATTATGTAAGCATTATCACAATAACTTCAGAGTTAAAGTACTCAATGCTTTATAAAAATATTCAGCATAACTGTTCAAAGTACTATTCAATTTGAGCTCATTAGATTATTATTACTGATGCCTTAATAAAAAACTCAATTTTACTGCTGTAGTTGGTTGAGGTGGATCTTTTGAATACTTTTATTTCCAATTGCAATTAATTATTTTCTATACAAATAAATGCACGGAATATTTTTTTATTGCCTTAACGTTTGGTTTGTACAACATCCGAAAATAGTGAGAAGTAACTTATTGCAGGTGTGCAACAGCTATTATTATTCAAACAATTAATACGTATACCGCTTGCGGGGACATTCCCCATGAACCAGGCTTAATCTCATAAAAACTATACCTCAAACAAAAAATTTCTTAACACGTGTATGTAATAATACATAAATAATGACACGCATAATGTTTGCCTTTACTGTCTTCTTTTAGACTTTCTGGCATTTGAAGGAGACACTAACAAGAGGAGAAGAGAGTTGGAACCAAAGTCAACACAGATAGATAGAGTGCTGCATGAGTCTAATTTTGCAAATCTGCACACAAAGACCACATTACTGGACTGACTCGTTACCCAGTTATCCCTCAATAAACTCATGACCAACTCGACCTGCAAATGTTAACTAGCATTAATTAAGCACATGCTGTATAGTCACTAACTTTAAAACTCACCCCAGCTGTAGGCTTTTTATAAGCAGGACCTGCAGAATGAGCTGTCTGAGGACACAGTCACTTCTGATTATGACATATATCAGATATTCATTGACTTAAAAAACATTACTGGTAAATGAACTTGGATAATACTTTAATGATGCCCAACGTGGAAATTCACTTGTTACAGCTGCACAAGAAGCAACATGAAAGCAATAAAAAATTTTTATGTTTTTATGATTATGATTGTTGATATGATTATATACGTATGATTGACCACCTGCTTTTGGGTGGAACCAGTCTGTGGCTGAATGAGCTTCCCATCTACAGTACCACTGTGGAGCTGATGTGCACATGATAAGGCAGACTGCTGAATTATAATGTAGAAAGCTGTAGCAAAGCAAAAGCTGAAACTACTGACACCCTCTTCATCTGTACAATACTATCACAGCTGTTGTCACTCTAGATCATCCCAGATTCCACAGTCCAGACAAGTAGATTTACACCTGATGAGTGCAGACTTTATTCAAAAATATTTAGTATTACAACAACACTGACAACATGTGAACATACATTTAGCGGCTAGGTTACTCGCTACACTTAACTCCACTGACATACAATATAACAGCTCTGAGTGTAATGCAATTCAATGCAGCAACACCACAAGCTACTGTTAGATTGTTGCACTAACATCTGTACAGTGCATATAGGTACATAAGTTGCAAAAGATTACTTCCTTTATGAAAAATAAGTATATTCAAGTATTCTATTACTATACTTCAAAAATGAGCAAGTATACTTTCGGTTTTCCTTTTTATGCACTTAACAGAGGTATTCTAGACAAAGTAATCTTTAAGTATACTTATACAAATATATATAAACGCCTTTCAGTAGTTAAATTTTATAAAGAAATTAAACAAACAAAACTATTAAGGTTAATTAATTAATAATTTGTTGATGATATTTTGTCTTTTGAAGAAACTAAGTAGGGTCGGTAATTAATTGTTGAGTTATAAACTCAGTCAGTAAGATGGAAAACTAATAATTATTTAGAAGTGCACTTTAATCAACTGAGAAAGAGAATAAAGCTATAAGAGAATTTTTTTTTTCAACGTGCAGCCTCCAGAAATAAAAGTTGGCAGCGGTCAGTCATCCTGTTGATCGTTTGGCTAAGAAGGACCACAGTCTGGCGATTGACAAGTTTACAGTCATGCTGTCATGTGTTCTCCATACGAGACTGACTTGCATGTTTTGATGTTAACAGCAGCCATTAACACTAGGATAAAATCAAACGGAACATTAACAGTAAAATTATATTAAAACTTATTAAATCCAAACTATGACCGCAATTCATGCTCTACCGTTCCTTCTTCCCCACCGTGTAGACAAACACAAATAACATGGGCGTTTCTTGGTCACTTAACCAGCTACCAGACTAGCTTTGTCGAACACAGAAAAGTTCCCCAGTTGGTTCAACTGCAACTAGCCTGGCTAGCAACTGCCCACTCAATAACAGACAACGTAAGCGAACAATACAGAGATAAACACAGGCCTACTTTAAGATATGGAATAAAACAGGTGCCCAGTGTACTCTTACCTTTCATAACATTACTAAAAATCGTTGCTCTGAATTCTTCCTTGGCCTTCTGATCGAAATCCTGCCCATGAATAATGCGCATCTGCTTGAGAAATGTGGACTTGCCGCTCTCCCCTGCTCCAAGTAACAGGATCTTAACTAGTCTTTTTACATAAGTCTTATCTCGGCTAATACACTTATCTATTTCTTTAGATTTCCGCAGCTGTTCTACCTCGCCACTTGTGAGGAGACAGTTAGGGAAACATACAGATAAAACAGAACGGGACGGCAGGAAATCCGCCATCTTTGAAACAACCTCATCGATATAGACAGAGAGAGGAACTGAGCTCACGCCAGTTTGTTGCACGAGGCTGAAGTTGGCACCAGATACGTCGCTTCCGATTCGGGAAGTTAAGGGAAACCTCGGCTCGCTCACAAAGCGACATTTTCTCCTTTTTAAAAACCTGTAAAATTGTGAGGAAGTATTACACATTCTAAAAACACTTCTAACACTGTCTAAAAGCTATTTAGAAAGTCGCTGATTTTTTTTAAATTTGTAAATGCCAAAAATGCCTATTGCTACCCTTACAAGTAGACCAATTTAGATCAAGACTAGAATCCAAAACAACAAAATCCTCACAGAACAAGAGTGTCAGAATTGTGAAACATTTATTCTATTTGTGAAAATTCAGAAAGTGTCTTTTTTGGACACTTAGGACCAGGTCAACATCCATAATACCAGTGGCCGAACCGACATGTCCCTTAACTTTCCCCTTAACAGCACAATCGGAAGCTACGAATCGGATGCCAGCTTCAGCCTCGTGTTGACGCTGTGTTCATGTGTCATAGGAATCAACTTGAAATGTATCTTTCATCTTTCAACAGAGTAAATAGGCCACTGAACGTAAACTGAACTTTCTGAAGTCTATAAATACTGCAACAACATTTTGAGATGTAGTTTCCTCCTCCTGGATTTTTGTTTTGTGATTCACATACTAAAATATTAAAATTGTATCGTTGGTGCTAGCAAAACCGGCGTGTTTGCCTTTTAATTATAGAAACTAATTAACGGGAAAAGCTGTTTATCTCTCTTCGGACTGATAATCTGGATCTGACTAGTGGCTTATGTTTGGACCAGTTTATTGGATCACAGGCTTGTGCTATTGCCTACTTACTGTGTGTTTATGGAGTATTTGGCGTAGACTCTATTCTCTTCTGGAGGTATCACAAGGTCTAAGCACAGAACCCCATGGAACACTGTAATTTCTGTATGCATGAAATACTCATCGTTAACACAAACACATTTTAATCTAACTGATCAGATTTATCTGATTAAGAGCTGCTTCGTTTCTGTAATAAAATGATCTGCTTAGTCAAATGCAGCACTGAGATCTATCATAAGTATAGAAATTAATCAAATGGCTGAAGTTGTAGGAATTATTGCAGTTTCTGTATTATGACCTACTCTAAATCCTGACTGGAACTCTTCATACAGCTTACTCCTGTTCCGTGGTCACATATAATTGCTTTGCAACTATTTTCTTTTCAATCATTCCAGTTTTAAAGGCCACATTGGTTTAGTTTTAGTTTAGTTTGGTTTTGAGAACCTTAGCTTATTATATGTTTTCATGGGATTTGTAGACAATAATTACAAAAACAACAGCAACTAACAAAAATAAATGCATATGCAGAAAATGCATTCTCCTTATAACTCTAAAGATCCTGGTAGGCTGGTAGGTATTTTGTTACTATTGAACAGAGCCATCATAGCTGTCTTTATGCTAAGTTAGCCTAACCTGCTACAGTCTGCAACATTGCATTTATTGTACAGATGTAAGAATGTTGTTAGCCATCTAATAATGATGATGATGATAATAATAATGATATAATAAACAAATGCCTAAGCTTAACCCAACTCTAACCAAAACGGAACATAGTTGTGAGTAATATTATAATATAGTAATTTGTGTAATACTGAAACAGAATTTGTTCACACAAGACAGCATACACACACACACACACATACGCACACACACACACACACACACACACACACACACACACACACACACACACACACACACACACACACATTCTGCCTGTATACAA